>QVRM01004228.1:0-36609 GCA_003439945.1 Dermanyssus gallinae
ACAAACAACAACAACAACAAAAAAGGACGGTGATGGGAATTGCGACAAGTAGAGGACAAACCAGAAGGTCGATTGCGAACTGGTAGAAGAGAGAACGCGGCCGCGAGGCAGGGGTAGAAATAGGGAGAACAATCGAAGCAAAAGTTAAGAGAGTGAGAAGAAGAAAGAATTGGCTGTACGATGCAAGTGTATGCAGCGTCGTGTAAACTCAAACATATCGAGAGAGAGCGAGAGAGAGAGAAAGGGAAAATTTAATCGTCAAGGAGCCATGTTATAGGCGGTAGCAGAGGCGCGGCCGCTCCGTCCGCTTTCGACGAACATTTGATGCATCCGGCACATCCAGCTGTGTCGAGAAAACGGAATGCGTCCGCCCTGTCAGCTCTCGATCAAATAGTATAACGCGACCGCGGCCTTTTCACGCCGGCACGCCGTTCCACGGCCTCTGTTCGCGCTCGGTTCGAATCAATGGCGGCGAATGACCGATACGGGGACCAACCAAATACCAAATAGATCAGCAGAAACGGTCGAGTCGGCTACCAGCTGGCTAGAAGCTACAAGTCGAAGTAGTAAGCCCGAACCATTAGGTGTGAACGTGTCTCTGTGTGTGTGAGTTTGAGCGCCAACTCATGGGTCGGGCGGACAGATAGAGGCGTGTGTAGTGTAGGCAGAGCTGAGAAGCGCTCGGAAACGGTGAAGTAAGCTTGACCTCGTGGTCGTAAATCGACCTCGTTTACCCCAATCCCCCACCCTCTCTAGTAGGTGGGTATGTTTGGTGGTACCGTATGCTGTTGTTGCTGGTGGCGATGGTGGTGCTGCTGCTGCTACTGTTGTAGCGCTTGGAGTAAAAGTATTTCTAGTTGTAGTTCTAGTAACCATTCATTCTCCAGGTAAAACCGAAGTAGTCTCCGAACGGTAAAACGATGCTAGTCTCCGAACGGTAAAACGATGCTAGTCTCCGAACGGTAAAACGAAAGTAGTTCCTAGGACATTTTCATTCAAGTCATATTGTTATATATAGAAATGTATTTATATAGCGTTTTTATGTTAGCACTTTGGAGTGAACAAGTCAATGTCAATATTGTTGTTATTGCAGTTGAAGTTGTTGTTGTTGTTGTCGATGATATTGCCTGTTAATAGTGTTGTTGTTGTTGTTGTTGTTGTTTGTTGTGTTTGCGGTGCTAGGTGATCCATCCCGAGTGTCAACAACGACAGCCGTGACAAGCCGCTGCTGCTGCCGCAACCAGCCAGCAACGATATCGGTTCAATAGAGCGGTGAGAGCCAACACGCCCTCGGCACGCGCATAGGTCGCTGCTCCCGCGATCCGGCCATCCTCTTGGCGGTCTTGACGGTGTTGTCCTTGATCATCTTGGCGGTCTTGGAAAAGGTGAATGTGGTGGTGGTGGTGACGGCGTCAGCCAGTTGTCGGTGATCTTGGTGTCCTGGCTGAGTAGGCTGCGTTGGTGTTGGTGTTGTTGTTGTTGTTATTGTCGTTGTTTGTATTGGTCTTCGTGACCTGTGCCACGCGCCGTCTTACTTATCGAGTTGTTGTTCTTGCCGCAAACAGCAGGAACCACAATAGAAGCAGCGGCAACTATAACAACAACAACAACAACGTGAACAGGAACTACAACCACTATACATGCACAACAAGGAGGAACTCACGACATCAAACGACGAACAACAACAACAACGACAACGATTGCAGACAAGACAACGTCAGAAGCTGCCGTTGCAACGAGAATCATACAACCGCATCGTGACAAGGATCAACCTTCGCGATTCGATTGGTTTGACAGTCAAGGATTATAATAAGGCTATAAAAGTGTGGACACACACTTGGTAGTAGTGCAACAAAATACCACATAGTGTGTGTGATACCAACAATTGGTTGGCGGTTGCGTTCGCGCGCATCCTCTCGTCGTCGGCAGAAGACCTCCTGGTCTTCTCGTTATAGTATCGTTGTTTTTGGCAATAGTGGCAACAGTGAATACTGGGTGGTTGTTGTTGTTGCTGCTGCTGCTGGTTGAGGTGGTGGTGGTGGTGTGTTTATTGGTGTGAACGCTGTGTGAGTTGTTGCTTGCTGGAAGTGTATTGTGCTTGTTGCTGGTTGTCGTTGTGTGTTGTCGTTGTCGTTGTTCGCACTTCGACTTTCGTTGGCCCGGAAACTTATCGTCCATCGCTCGGCGGAACATCGAGTTCTGCAGTCTGGTACGGAACACGGAATCAGCGAAAACAGCTGGACCAGTAGTAGAAGCAGTAGCAGTGTTTTACTAAATACTACAGCTAGCTACGGCGAGGATTTAAGCGACTAAACAAACATATCAACCTAGTTAGCCACCTAACCACGGAGCATTTATTGCATGACTGTCGTGGAGAAGTGGGGTCTTCTGTGTTTCGCGTTGTTGGTCGCATAGTTAGTAGTCGTCGTCGTCATTCGCTCATCGTCATTACCATCACCACAACCATCTTCACCTCCATCACCATCAGCAGCAGCAGCAGCAAGCGTACCGTGGTCGTGAAGTTGGTCTCTGCGCGTTTGGCTACCCTGCTGGCGCGTCGGTAGCGTTACCCGTCGACGTCCTCCAGGTGTTTTTTCGTACGTAGAGTCACCGTTGGGGTGAGGTGAAAGTGCGTGAGCGCGTGAACAACTTGTGAGAAGAGAATCAAACAAACAAACAAATCTAACCACGATGAATCGACACGACGTACCGCCGGAGCTCACCAACCTCCTCATGGAGTTCACGGTTTCGGTGCTCGTCGAACGGCCGGACGACATACTCGGCTACGCTGCCAGATACTTCAAGTAAGTCGTTGGTTGTTACGCTGTCAGACACGCTTCCAGAAGTTCTACGACGATCTTGTTGTAACTTGTGGAAGTATTTGGCAGTGGAAGTATCTCTCTGCCACCCCCTCCCTCCCTTCTGTCAGCGCTTCATACCAGCGCGTTTTTTGCGCGTACTTTTTTTGCGCGAAATCGCGTTTAAAACGTTTTGCTTTACCTTCTTGACCTCGGCGAAGGAGCTTGTTATGCTTCTATGTTTGTAACAAATTCTTCGGCGTTATTGCGCTAACGAAAATTGTTCCTGGTTCCTATTCGACGACTGGGGAAATTCGAGGCTTACGGGAACTAATCTTGCTGCGGCGGCTGTTGAAATCAAATTGGTTTCTTTCAGACGTATTCTAATTACTACGGAGCTCGGCAGCCTCATGTGTGCTCGAAGTGTCGAACAGTTGATGTGTGGCGAGTGACAATTATCAAGTGCAGTTTGGGCACGTTCGCACGCCTGCTTGCCTGGCTGGCGGCGTTCTTGTTTGCGATTCGCTAGTACTTAATAATCGTTAATTGAATACGTCTTCTCTTACCTCTATTCCGCGGCAATTCCAAATAACGCCAGGCGTTGGCTGCTGTGCTGAACAGGAAGCCGCGGACTACTGCTGCTAGATTGTGTGCAGCTTCAATTTGGTTTTAGAAGGTATATATATATATATATCTTCTCTATACGAGATAGAGTAATATTCCCAGTGCACACGTTCTCAGGAGACAATTGTCGCTCCCATCGGTATTCTTAATAAATCAATATACTTGCACATATATATATATATATATATATATATACCTTTTGCAGCGCTCTTTCAGTGTTACAGTCTTGACAGTGGCTGAACTAATGATCTCAGTGTCTGTCAGAAAGGCCATATATATATATATATATATATATATATATATATATATTACATGAAATAAGCGTCTCCATATTATATGTTAGTTTAAAGCAGAGTTGCTAGTATATATATATATATATATATATATATACATACATTCGTTGTGCTATTATTACCTACGCAGTGTGAAGACGAGCTCTTTTACACAATGGGACGTCGCAGCCTACAGGTAGACCGGATATGAATGAGCCCGCTTTTAATCTATTTACGGTTCGTCCATTGACAGTCACTTCTTGACTGTCCTTGCTGCTTAGAGTGTTTGTGCCTTCTTTCGCACCGCTGATAAATACGTCGTATACATCAATAGTGTGACTTCTATTATTATTAAAATGATTAGGTTACCCTTACTACAACTGTTAAGATAGCCTTGTTCTATCTTGATAGACGCACAAATGTAACCTAACTAAGGTTGCTATCTGTATTATTAGCTGTTCAAACGGTAGGATTCCGTACAGCGTCTACGGAGTCTTGTCTAAGGCTATCCGACGCAATTGCAAAATACAATAATGCCCATTAATTTAGGTGAAATGTCATGCGTTTTCTATGCGTTCGGTTTCGACAATCGCAGCCGAGCATAATAAGCATATGTTTATCTCAATGCTTTAGATACCTATTTCTGACTGTCATAAGTCCTTGTATGTTTTTTCTTATATGGCACGTGAAATTCCTCAAAACCCGTGTATTAATTAACCGAACCTATGGCTTGCGGCCTAGGTGTACAAGACTAGAAAGCCGCTAGTTCCCAGGCATTCGAGGCGCCTACAGGGCTCACCTGTCAAGATGTCCCTAATCTAAATCTTTGAACGCTTTGTAGTAGCGGCAATGACACACACACACACATATATATATATATATATATATATATATATATATATATAATATATATAACTGTGATAACGGGTTGCTCCTGGCTTCTGAGGTCAGAAGGCACGCCCGTCGCTTGCATCCAGGTGATAGGTAGGTAGATGGATGGATCGGTAAATACGTGTATTATAGACGATGGTATGGGCGTCTGCCTATGGTGGTTGTATGTATGCTTAGGCCGCGCCACCATGGTTGGTAAGCAAGGTGGGTTTCAGCGATGAATGTCTGCGATGGCTACGGCCGATTGGCTATGGCTATGATGATGACGACGACGATGATATGCGCGGACGGCGTTGTTGACATTGGCGTGTCATTCATTCGCGCCCAATGTCGGCGCCTCCGCTCGAGCAGCGTCAAACGGCAACGCAAGCGGCGCCGACGCAACTGCCGACGCAGCCCATGCCGTGCTCTTTCTGATGCTTGTTTGGTGTGTTCTGTTGTGACGTGTTGTTATATTGCTGCTGCTGCTGCTGCGATGGGTGCTTGCCAGCCAGCCAGTTAGTCAGTCAGCCTGTCTATCTGGAGTGCGTGCCGTGTGTACTACGTAGCAGGAGTAGTAGTAGTAGTAGTAGTGTAGTAGTAGTAGTAGTAATGCATTCGCGTTGTGTGAACGTGACTCTGGGCGGCACTCTGGATCGTGTCATGTCTTAATTATGATATGATGCCGGCGACGATTGTGGTTATGATATTATTATTATTATATTTATTATTATTATTATTTTCATATTATATTATTATTAGATTATTATTATTATTTTCATGATTATTATTATTATTATTATATTATTATTATTATTATTATTATTATTATTATTATTATATTATCTTATTTCAGATTATTATTATATTATTATTATTAGATTATTATTATTATTTTCATGATTATTATTGTGCTTTCATGGTGGCAGACGGGCGCGAGCGCGTCCTGGAACACTCGTTGGACTGTTTGCGCGTGTTCCCCCTGCTGTCTCCTCTAGCACCGTCTCAACGATTCCGCATGGCCGCTAGCTAGTCTGTCGATGGTAGCGGTAGCGTGTTAGTTGTTGTTGTTGTTCCTGATGATATTATCTTTCTTGTTCTATTCAACTCGTTTCTCTTCGACTTCGAAGTTGAGTATCAATCACGCCCCAGGGGGGGGGGGGACAACATTGTAGCTCATTCGCGCTCATTCGTCACCTTACCGAGGATCGGCAGACTCCTCCACATTCTCCTGTGTGTTCGGACTGTGATTGCTGTGAGAGAAGAGCAAGGTGCTATTGACCATGACACCTGTCGTAGTTGTATGAGAAATAGCCGTGCTAAATAAATAACATGTGCGTGTGTGTCCCTTGTTTTGAGCAGGTACGGATATAAATGCTGCTGCTCTGGCGAAACGTATGCTTACAGGGGAATAATAATAATAATGACGGTGATGATTAAGATGATATCTAGAGTATTTAGAATGAGCTTCGCCATTGCCGACGGCGATTGTTTAGCACGTTTTCTCTCAACCCGTGGCAGGCTGCCGTTACAAGGCTGATTGATGCAGTATGCATGTGCATGCGAGGTGTTCGGCCTTCTTCGGCTTTTAGGTGGCTCGTAATAGACTATGATGAAGCAGCATTTAAGAATTGTTTATAACTCGTGGTTTGTGGACAAATAGGTTGCGCAGACTACGGGCATGCCTTAAGTCAACAACGATTGACAGTTTGCAGAAAACGAAAATTTGATTCCGTCTGTTTTTGTAGGGGGGCGGGGAGGGGGGATGTTAAATCATTTGTGTATGTACGCTAATAGACGACATGTACTATGGTAGTTCACGCAGAATAACACAACGGAACGGAATAATTCCGAAATGGAATGGCTGTTGGATCTGTTCGACAAAGAACAAAGATAGTTAGACGATAAATCAGATGGGGGAAGGTAGGTGAAGCGCGCGCGGCTTAGAGTGGCACGTCTGCAAAAATGATCGCCGATTAGGCGATAGGACAAGCAACAACAACAATGATGGATGAAAATTTAATGGATGGACGGCGATGCAACGCACCAATGCTGCCACTGCTTAATTTTGTTTGAGTCCAGCGGCTGACTGGGTCGGAGGTAACCAGCGAGATGTCTGTCTCAAGATGAATTCGACGACTCTTGCGTCGTCGCGTTTGAGTATCGCCAAGAATTCCGACATTTCCAAGCCGCAATTGCTCCTGTATGCCCGTACGTAGCGCTCGTCAATGTCGTGTTTTGTGTAGAGCACTCGCACCTGCCGAGTTGCAGATATAATACATATATACATTTCTGCCAAGTTGCATATATATATATATATATATATATATATATATATATATATATATATATATATATATATATATATCTATATTGAGAAAACTACATTTGGAATGCATTACAAGGAACGCACACAAACGCTAGAAGCGTGTTGTGCAGATACATTTCAGTTTACGGCAAGTCTTAAAGCTTGAAAAGCAGTGTCAACAAGCTGCACCACCGACGCTGAGTCGAATGCTCAGTTGACTTGAAAACGGATTACTTGCGCAGCCTGTGTAAACTAGAAGAGGAGCGCTTTTGTGAGGCTAGCAGCTTGTTGCATAAACAATCATTCAAACAGCTTCCAAAAAGTTCGTTCAACTTCGGAAAGTGTATTCAAAATGTTTGTGAGCCTAAAGCCGAACTTTGCTTCGATGCTGGCTCGGACACCCTAGCAGGATTGAGTGACTTTGCTGATATTCGCAGCCATGTCCAGTACTAAGGAGATAACCTGGCAATCCCAAGCCTAGGTCATTTCTTTAATTACATGGGTGTTAAAGCGACAAACGCAAGAACCCTTGAATCTATGGATGCCGGATGGGATCCGGCATCGTTTCTCTCTAGTTTTTTAGCAGAATATTAAAACTAGTTTCATTTTTTGCTCTACCACTGCGTTGGACATATACATCGGGTAGTAGAGATTGGTGTTTCTGTCGCAAGTTAATAAACAAGCGAGAATCATGTTGTTCGATCGCAGGAAACCTTATCAAGCATATCTGACTGCCGACCTATTTCCGTCATTCGAAATGCTGATCAGATGCAAACAGAGTTCTATACGAATGATGCAATTTCATTTTGTCCTGTCAGTTTGAGTGTCGGCATTGCAGTCGACAAAACCGATGCGTATCTATTGCGTTATCTTGAATATAAGAAGATGTTTACGAAGGCAGCTGTGGATAAATCAGCGCTCTTCCGCTCGTGTCGGCACCTGCTTTGCCTCGGCGCGTTGCCTCGAGGCAGCCGAGCTTTTTGAGAATCAGGAATAGCAATAAAAGCTGAGGGCATGGATCACCTTAGGGCTCTATGATTTGTAAAATATGAGCGAAAAATAGTTTAAAGGTCTTCTAAAGCCTATGCCAAGGAATCCTATATTAAAGATGTTGAATGAGCATCAGCGCGGGTAATCGACGTTTTGGTCGTTTACCCGTGCTAAATCGACGATGTTTAGATCGTTCTTACTGTCCAGTGGCGGTTATGCAAGCAAGACCTACATAACGCTATTTCGATCGTCCTAGAGGGAGGGCGGTTTCCACGTCACCGAAGCAACTTTGTAGAGGAGATTTGTTCCCATGTCGCCATCGACAGAATGCTCAGGGTTGATTCTTTGTGCAAATCCATATTGGCGTGCTCGCCTCGGCCGCGCCGTTGCGTCTATGTAAATGCGCCTATGCAGCTGCAGTGGACGATCTAAAGAGGTCGATGTTTGTTCTGTTGATAGTCTATGTAGCGCGTGTCTCGTGGTACGTGGTCTCACGTGCTTTGTTTCTTGACAACGAGACGAACCAGGCATGCATATATAGTCGTGCTTGCGTGAGTCGGAGCGATGTTTTAAAGGACGATTTTTTGGCAGCGTCGCCTCTATCGTTCACATTTGCAACTCGCATAGCCCAATTTCAAGTAGTGAATCGATTTATCAGTGATTGTGATGTGTGGTGCTCTTTTTGCGTCTGAAATTCGCCCGAGCGAAACAAACAGTCCCTGCGCAGACGTTGCGTCGAGTGTGTCGCTCGCTGTACGATTTCATTTGCCATGCCATAAGCCTACAGGGAGTTCAGCCGTTACGGTCTGCGGCCTGCTCTATATACGCACATATTATATAGGAGAGTTGCCTCCCCGGCAAGATTTGATAACAACCTCAGTGGTACTTTTGCTACGCGAACTGTGAAACTTGTGCGTGGTGTGTGTGTGTGTGGGTGTGTTGTTATGGGTGCGATGTATGTGACCTCATACCAAGCCTCCAAGACTCGAATGCATTTAAGTAATGTGCTCGTTTTCAAGTGTTGCAAGAGCTCAAGTATTTTGCAATTACGGTTCCGAGAAAAAAAAACTATGTCATGCTGTTTTCACTTAGTTTGTTCGGGGTGCGGCGTGCATCGAGGTGAACGATCGGTTCGTTCGTTGTTGTCACGCGCATTGACCCAGGATTATTTCAAAATTGCATTGGTATTTTGTGTGTGGGGCACGTGTCGCATACCACTTCCCCCGTGGTTTGCCTATACGTATCATTACTATCCAGATAGAGTGGATTCCTGATGCACAGATAATGAAGACGTAATGATATCTACAAATGTTACTCGCGTATATATATATATATATATATATATATATATATATATACATCTATATGAGAATTTTAAATTTGTTGACATAAAGGACAAAGTATATTTAGTACGGTAAAAATTGAGTTTTTTAGAAAATACCAAACGCAGTTTCATCGTACAGGTCAATGGGTTTAACTCTCTAAGATATATCCGTGGTAAATTAGTATAGAACGGCGATGTTTACAAATAACTTGCCGTTAGTGCCGCCTTGATATGACTGCAAAGTTCGACACAACTCAACCTCCAGTGTCTCTTGCCACACCCTATATATGGTATACGAGCATATAGACGCCAAGTCCAGCGCCATGCGCTCAAGTCGGATATATAAATATATGATTTTGATTTAGTGTTCGCTTGGCATGTATAATTAAATACACATGTCACCCTTTTATATTAGGGGTAATAAATATATATATATATATATATATATATATATATATATATATATATTCTAGCAGTTTTTTTTCTATTATGCCTTGCTTGCAAGTATAGCTTTACATTACACATATCTCCCTATAGGAAGGAGAAGGCGACAAAGGGAGCTAACTAGCTCCACACTGAGTAAAGTTAACGTTCTGTCTACTGCTGCAGCGTCAGCAGATAGCAGCCTGGAATTAGCTGCGGCGACTTGCTCTGAGCGTGTAAGAAAGTAACAACAGCAACAACAACAACGATAATACCAACAACACTAGTAGCAACAACAAGCACAAAGATATATGCAAGAATAGCAAAATATGATCAATTCCAGTGACTGTCATCACCATCAGCATATTCTCGCTTGCAAGCAGTCATGTTTTCCTCGTCGGCACTGAGTCCGACTCCACTCTGTTTTCGTTCGAGCACACTCACAAGCTTTTAGCTCTCTTTTAGTATTCCGCCCTCGCCTCGCCCTTGTCTCTCTCTCTCGCTCTCTCTCTGTCTTCCTCGTTCGCTCCCGCTCGCCTGTTTGCTCTCTATGTGCTCAGCCGCCTCTATGTCTCGGCAACGTGTTCTGTGCTCGCATAGAGGCAGGTGGCGCCGGTTGCGGCGAGAGTTCATCGCTACTCGGATGAACAATCACGGATAACGATCGCCCGTCCGACCATCCAACCAACCAACCGATCACGGGCGAATTGTACAACAACATCCTGACCGTGGCAACAGCTGTTACAGCAGCGGCATAGTAGACACATCTTTGTTGTTGTTGTTGTTGTTTGTTAATGTTGTTTATTGTTGTCGTTGTTGTTGTTGCTGTTTATTGTTGTTGTCGTTGTTGTTTTTGTTGTTGCTGTTATTGTTGTCGTTGTTTTATTGTTGTAACCATGACTGAGAAGGAAAATGTGAGGAAAACAGAAGGTGGAGAGAGGAGATTCCTATTATTTATTATTATTATTATTATTATTATTATTATTATTATTATTATTATTATTATTATTATTATATTATTATAATTTATTATTATTTACTTAATACAGTTGTGAGGTATGAACGTTTAAATCATGTTTATCCTGCTCTGTATTATTATTATTATTATTATCTATTTCGGATCTACTACACCCCTAACCCCCAACACTTTTAAGATGGGACTGTTGACTTCAATGGCGAAAGCCCCGCTGTCGACGTCATCATCATCATCATCATCATGATCGTCGTCTGCAACGACAACAATAACAACAACAGCAACAACGACGACGACGAGAACAACAGGAAAAAACATTAACTTAATTCGTATCGACGAAGACCTCGACAACGGCAACAATAACAACCACACAACATTCTCTAGTACTGGTCACGACAGGAACATGACGGCTCGCAATATGGTTGTAAATAGTATGTTGTTTTATTCGTAGACGTCGTTTTTTGTCATAATTATGCTCAATACAAGAAGCCGAGCGGAGTACATATTTGTTATAGAGCTTAGTGCTTTTTACCTGATAAATTTGAGATGTTTCAGAAAACTTTTAATTACAGAGATACTTACTCGCCGTGTTGGGGTAGCGACGTAGTGCCGGCCGAATAGGGATTTTCGGGACTGTTCTTATTTATAGCTGCAAGTTGTAACTACTATTTTTAGCAGTATTATGATTATTATTGTTGTTGTATGAAAAGCATATATGCGCACACAAAAGTACATACAAATACACGCGCTTTCGATGCATTGCTGCTATACGTGAGGTTTTCATTGCATTATTATAGCTATACCCCTGCGGCTGGAACTACTGCCCGCGCGACGTAATGTTATAAGAAAAGTATGTATTCCTATTGCCGATTTTCCGTGTGTATTATGAGTAATTTTGCCTGCGCGGTATCGAGACAACTAATTATAGAAGTGGTCTGAACGTCAAGGGAGCTTTCTAGCGTTTGTACTTGTTATTACCCCGGAATATACATATATACGGAGTTCCTCTAGCGAGGGTGTTAAGATGTTCCTTAAGGACATGCGATTGATGAGGAAATGCGACCATTCCATTTTCGGGCGCCACATTGGTTGCTGAAGCATGTCAGCCGACGAAACACCAGCAGACGTTCACGCCCACATACACTGTTTCCATTAATTGAGGAATAATGATACTGAATAAAAGCAAATTATTCCAAAACAACATCTATATGTATATATGAACATAAGTATATATTAACTATATACGTATGTATATAGTATAGTATCGTCATTTACTATTTACCTGTATTCTCAGTACTGCGATTTTGCATAGTAATATAATTGTTTTAGTAGGTTATCGTCACATGACGTTTGTTTGACAATAAAAGCAGTCCATTAACGCACTAATACATAGCAGCGCGTTGGCCTTACCATCAAATTATCGGACCAGCAATTTATGCTGCGGTGGTCGACGCTCGGCATGTTGGCGCCAAGTGGTACGAAGGACTCAATGATCAGCGCGCTACAAAACATGCGGTACCACTTGTCATTGCTTTTATGGAAACTAGGTCACCGGGAAACCAGTTACAACACACACACACATCTATCACATTAATAATAATAATAATAATAATAATACTAATAATAATTTTATATAACAGGAAAAGACACGTAAATACGCAGATATCGAAAACAGTCTTAATGTTGTAGACCGGTAGCTATAGAAACGCTAGGGCCCATCAGCAGTGGGATAACAGCAAGATTCATTCGGGATCTAACCAGAAGAATGCATGCAAGGACGGCGGACCAGCGCAACAAGGGAGAATATCTGGAACAGCTTCTGTCTCTCGCAGTGTGTAGAGGCAATGCCACTTCTATAATCGGCTCCATGGGCTAGACGAAGATAAGTAGCACCCGCAGGAATTGAGGCTACACGTTCAAACCTCACAACTGTATGCCGATAACCCAAATAATAATAATAATAATAATTGTAGGGAAATACTGAAAAGTGAATAAATAATTTAAAAAAATTATAATATTAATAATGCGGGTAGCACAATTACTAATATATGAATTATATAATATTATATTAATTCTAATATGAATTATATAATATTTACAATATTGTTTGTAGTACTGTTATTATTATTATTATGAGTGTTGGTGACGGCTCAACATAATCGTGGCGTTGCTTCTCTGCAGTTACAACGACCCTTTCCCTCTGTCGTAGAAATGCGTTTGTTGATCTTGGCTCTGCTGTGGCCTCAAAGAGCTTCTTTCCAAGCTCTTTTGTCAGTTTCAAAGGGCATTCTTGCCCCAAACGCGAGATAACTCCAGCCCGAACGCCATTACAACGTGGATGGGACTCACGAAACAGGCTAGTTTATAGTCTGTCAAGGACGACGCCGTTCAACGAGTTCTGGTAAACCGCTTTTTCAACTTCCGCCTACGACGTCGCTGCGATAATTTCGTAGGGAGTTTTGGCAGAATATAGAGGAGAAGTGCCAAAGGCGTTCTAAAAACACCGGCAATGTTGGACAATGCATGGATGGAAACGCTTTTCGAGGAGCGTCACGTTTTCACCCGCTTCTTTGTCTGTGGGTTGTATCACGGACTGTGCCATCGGACTGGGTTCCATAACTCTTACGATGAGTGTTGCTGCTTTTTTTTTTTGTAAATATCATCATGAATGACGTGTCGGTCAGCACAGCAGGCTATTTGGTGTTCAGGGTCGGTGAAATTTTCCGGAGTTGAATATGCAACATGTTCCATAATTAACGGAAACGAATGTGTAGACTTAATGACCACATTTTGTGTAATGAATTGTATACTAATGCAAATACCGAAAGGTAATGTAACAGTACTAAAAGCACAATGTGGTCTTCAAGAAGATGCGCATATTGGCGCAAGAGTGTGTGCATCTCTCGCTGGTGAATGATGAGACCGACGTCCGCGCTGGCTAGGCCACGATAGCTGAGGGCGTACGTGTCGGAGACAGTGACGCCCCACCCCAGGGGCCGATTCTGGTTCCGGTTGGTAAGGCCATCCGATCGAAGCCTGTCGTCCCTCCGAGGTCCACCGGGCTTTAGTGTAACGCGCGCCTAAGGATGTCATTGATGGCATCGTGGCTGGCCTACGCGAGCCCGGCCAGCTTAGTGCTACTAAGTCGGTCAGGTCGCGCTCATTCACCGTTCCACCATACGGACACTTCTCTGTCTCTCTCTCTCTCTCTCAGACATGGCAATGTCAAGTCTGAGGCCACCGGTGGCCAGCTTACTGTCAACGTGCTCGGGCGGCAACACGTCGAGTCACGCTCCGGCGGCGTCGGTTGAGACCACTCTCAGTCCGATGTCGTGCATATCTAACTCGCAGGCCGACAAAAGGGTTAAGTGGGTGGCCTGAGTGACGATTTGGTCCCACCTGTCCTGCCTGATGACCTGTTCCTCATAGGGACGACCACACTGACGCGCGTCTCGACCGAAGAGCCGAACGGCGTCTTGTTGGTGGCTAGCGAATCCGTCGGCAGTAGCGGTCACTGCAGAGGCGCAGCTTTGTGACGAGGCAAACCCCCATTTTAGTCAGCCCTTCCTAGTAGGCTTGCCTGCATCCATGCCTTGTGCTCGAGCGCCAGGTAAAGAATTTTTTTGTACAAGGCTCCGCTCACCTTGTCGTCGAGATCCAACGTTTCTTCAGGCAAAAGGAAGACAGGTGAGCTCCGTAGCACGCTGAAGAGACCCTTTACACTGCCATTGCGCGCCGCAAGAGCATAAAGTAGCCCTGGTATCCGCCGAGATGGCCCAGCCGCTGGTAGAGCTGAGAGAGAGCTGTTTTTCCTTTTCGGCCAGTACCGGGTCGATCATCTCGGGGGGCACCGCCGTACTCAGCAGGTCCAGCTCACACCGGTCCTTTGCAAGAATGCCCGGCATTTTGCTGTTAAACTCAGCGATTCTGATCTGCTTTCTCGCCCGGCGTTGCGGCCCGCTGCATTGCTCGAACGCTCTACCACGACCATGGATGTCAACCGCTTGGCGTATTGATGCAGATGCAGGCGAAACGCAAGAGTGTCCGATACGCTCCCCTGCTGACAACCGGCTAGTGACGTGATTTCAACCTCACCAAGCATCAGGGTAGTCGGCCCGCTGTATGTCTGGTGCATCATTGGCAAGAAAGCCGGGGCGCGTTCCGAAAACTTTGTAAAGATGAGACCCTCTCTTGTTTAAGTTAGAAGCGTTTTTAGGATCGAATTTTACAAGGAAACATTTGTCTTGTTTTCGAAGAATTTGCAAGCTCGTGTGTTCAATTAGTTCTCCTTATACGATTATTTTGTAATAATAATAATAATGATAATAATACGGCTGTGTCATAAGCAGCATGGGCTGACACGAAATGAACTGATAGCAGTCAAAACGTCCCGCTCGTGGTGCTGATGTTTTGGGGCTACCGTCATCGGCTATTGTGCGCTCACTAAGTCGGCTCGCTCAGAGAGCGGAAATAGCATCGGGCACGTGGCAGGTGGGCTATGGTCAGATAACCTCACCAACAGTTGCCTACGCTGCTGTGCTCCGTCTCTTTGAGGCGCTGACAACGGTAAAATCCGTCACGGAGATAGACATTAATGATTGAATGGAAAAACAGATCGATACATCGAAACGTAGACATGTGGATGGAGAAGGCCATTCGAATTGCTCTACTACTTGCAAATTCACTACTGCCGTAAACTTCATGGCAGCATGCACAGATAGTGCTCTGGCATGCCATTGAAGTGAAAAGTGCAAGCCACGTATTGCCGGTATCTCTGTTTATTGAGCATTGATAGCGTCGTCACTAGAGCAAATATATTATCACTAGAGTAAATATATAAGTATAAGGTCGTGTCAATCATTTGTTCTGGAATGCATGCACAAATGTGTTGCCAACATGATTAACGTGGTGGAATTTTGAAATACACGTGCGCCTTCCTTAATTAGTCGCCAGTGCCGCCGTCATCGGGATTTGTATTAATGTTGTTTATATTTTCAGTGTTGTCGGGCCAGGCAGGGCACCAGCTGTGCGAGCTGGGGAACAAACGTAGGAAAATTGATATTTGATAAATGATTTATATATATATATATATATATATATAGGGAATTATTGTTGTTCGTAATTTTGGCTGTGGTGCACACTCTATCACAAGATAGCTTCTCTATGGTTGTTGCTACGCAAAGCCATTCGCTAACTGTAGGGTGGTTACGACTGAGCTTAGTTACGATGACGTAAAACGGTGAACGACGAGAAAAGAAAACAATTGCTTCCATTCGAGCTGCGTGCCAGCGACCTACAACGCGATAGGGATGGCGTCAAATACCGGCGTAGCGTGCCGGTTGCGTCCGGTGTCGGATTGTGACAACGGCCGCATGAACAATTGCAATATGACCGGGTCACATACGGCTAAATGACCGCACAGGGTCACATTAACAGTTTGCCCGGTTTACCTCGACTATTATTTGGTTTGCGTATTTTGTGTGTGTGTGTGTTTTTAATAACCAGCGCTAGTTAATCCGCTAACTATCCAACGAGGCTAGGGATCAGTTCACAACAGCAACTATAACAACAGCGGACAGCACAGGCTACACAGTACTGGCCCTCCCCACTTCACTCGGATACCCGGGGCTGACCGATCAAAATGATTGCCTATGCGACTGGATCAGCCGATAATCTCTTACCGGTGGCTGGTGGTGGCTCTATTTACACGACAAAATCATCGAATCGTTCATGTTACAACGACAAAAAAGCTGCATATTTTTTGCCTCGACATGCGTACATGTACCGTGGATGTATGCACGTGTGTGTGTGGATCTATATGCGCATATGTATAAGCGTGATTGTGCACGTTTCTTTTTTTTTTGCATTCTATCAATAATTGCGGAATGCGTATTGACCTTGGTCGTTTACCTGCCCACGTTCACGTTTTCGAGCTTCGTGACAAGTAAACTTATCGCGTTTCGATTCGCCGGCGAAGGCTCACATTCTGCATTTCATTAGAGAAAACGCACGCATCTCAAACGATGCGCGACCATTTGGTGTGGATCTTGGGCCGGAGGCACTTTCCTCGCAGGCGCTGTCTGCGAAGAAATTCGCAGCAACAGTCAATGCCTAGTTAGTTGTATCTGTGTCCAATGACTCGTTTTGGGACGTTTCGTTTGAACACTTGTTATTTCATGAAATGTATATGCTAACAAGTATAGAAAACGTTTAGTGGCTAATATTTCGAATTTGCTCTTGTTTAAAGTGTTGCTGGATGACTTTAAATTTCAAAGAACCTGTATATATAAACGATATTTGCGCGGCGAGAACGCCTGAAATGGCAATTGCCAACTAGCCACAATGATGTAAGATAATAAATGTATACGCATATCAGTTTTCTCTCGATCTCTCTCTCTCTCTCTATATATATATATATATATATATATATATAAATGATGTTTTACCGAGTTCTACCAGACCTTAAAATAAGTATATACGGTTATGATACTTCCGGTAAAAAACCTTTTCCTAAAAGAAGGAGGGGGTGGAAACATCTTGTTTAGGAGTGAGGATTAAATGAATAAAAGTAGGTATTCTGTTTGTTTTTCTTTCTTACATAGTTTTGCAAATCTACGTTTGCGGGGGAACCAATCAACGCATGTAGGAACCGATCATACCGACGTGTTCGGCAGAATAACCTGAATGCCGCCCGACGAAAACTAGCGAAAGGCAAATGGCCAGATTGAAGAAAGTTATAAAAAGTCGATATGTTGTTATGTTTCACGTTGGAGCTTTCACGTGCAGAACCGTAAAATTTTGCAATTACGATTAAAATACTATTCTTAGGCATTGGCAATTTTCTTCACTTTTGAATGCCCATCATTTTTGTACCAAAGCGCAACGCAGTTGCCGAGTGACGAAGCTTTTTCGACAGTCATATCAAAAGCGACGGCGTGCATACTTGCGAGCATTTTGGCCTGCTTCAGCAAGGGTGTATGAGAAAGTTAGGTACATATTTTGAGATGGGGGAGGGTTGGAAGCAGGGGGCGGAAACGTCTTAGCAAAATTTTGCGATTCTAGACGTGAAAGCTTCAACGTAACAGGGGACAACTATCGCTGTCGAAAAAGGTTAGTTACTTGGCAACTACGTGAATTACGTCGCTGCTCCAGCATCGCTGTGGTACGAAAATGATGGGCATTCAATTTGTCATTGCCTGAGAATAGTCCTTTGGGCGCAAATTTTTGGTCATAATAGCAACACGTTACCATTCTGCACGTGAATGCTTCAACGTAAGACAGTAGCAGCATATCGAATTTTTATGACTTTCCTTAATCTGACTATTCGTCTTTTGCCAGATTGCGTCGAGTGTCATTCAGATTATGCAATTATTGGGTGGGACATTTAATGGAATTTCCGCCGAACACGCCGGTATGGTCGGTTCTTTCATGCGTTGGCTGGTTCTCCTGCAAGCGTAGATTTTGCTCAACTATGTAGAAGAAAAAAGCAGAATAACTATGTATTTAAATTTTATCCTTACTGCTAAACAAGACGTTTCCGCTCCTCCTTCCATTGGGAAAAATTATTTTCTTGCTGAGTTCTACCAAACCTTAAAATAAGTACATACGGCTATGATAGAGCCTGTTATATATATATATATATATATATATATATATATATATATATATATATATATATATATATATATATATATATATATAGTGTGTTTTTACACCGATATTTATTTATTAATCAGAGATATTTTAGCAATAAAGACGATCCGCTACAGTCGGCCGTCCATTTATCCTTTTTCCATTGAAGTCACGACTGCTATGGCTATCGCTCGACGTTGAACGTCAAGGAAATACTGGCCTCTTGAAGTGTTTTTACTTTCCCTCGATGTTCTTGTCTCCAGCTTTGATGAGTGCACATTAGTCGATTTTCCTAGATTCGTGTGGGTTTCGAATGCAGTGCAACATGCCTTTTATTGGCTCTGCCCTTGTTCACAGCCGCTCTACGAGTTGTGAGGGTCACTTAAGAGGCGCATGCGCTACGATTGTGCAATTTTTCTGTACGCCAAATAATTTAAGCGTATTTTAGTTATGGATGGAATTATAGTGTCACCAGTCACAGGAGTCGACCAGACAGACATTCACATGTTGTGGTCTGAATAATAATAATAATAATAATAATAATATACTACTACTAATAATAATAATAATAATAATAATAATAATATAATAATAATAATAATAATAATAATAATAATAAATCTAATCTTCTGTCACTTTTGTAAATAAAGAGCTCAGACTCGGAAGAATATTTTGATAGGGGGGGGGGGGGTTGTCATTGATGGGCAGTTCAGTCAGACAAGCTCAGGAACGCCTACGCAAATACGTCTATATGAACTGAACTATTATATTTACTTATATACACGTGTGTATGTACTACCAGTGCTACTACAACGACAATTAGTGCTGGATGCCGCTGCGGTAGGCGCCACTGTAGTCGCGGCCCCGATCAGGCCGGAATCAGTTCTGTTCGCTGAGTAGTAGTCTGCTCAGTTGCTGCTGTTGTCGTCGTTCTCGTCGATGTTGCTGCTCACATTAAATACAACAACAACAATGCGAAGACACACAGTTGTCTTCGCATTGTTGTTGTTGTATTTTGATTTGATGTTACTGTCATTATTGTTGTTGGTGCTGTTATTGGTGGAGTTGTTGTTGTTGTTTTTGGCGATGGTGGCATTGGTGTTGTTGTTGTTATTGCTGCTGTTGTTGTTGCTGTTATTATTGTTGTTGTTATTGCTGTTGTTGTTGTTGGTGTCGTCATCGTTGTTGTTGTTGTTGGTGTCGTCATCGTTGTTGTTGTTGTTGTTGTTGTTGGTGTCGTCATCGTCGTCGTTGTTGCTGCATTTTGATATCAAGACACCTCGAGGATATGCCTTAATTTTCTTAATCTTCGTTTAGGGCAACCACCACCCGGCTGCTATTGGTAATGATTTGGCAACGGGATTAGCCTAGAGATCTAATATTGCCAAAGTTGCCGTAAAAGCTGTCGACAAATACCAACTGCCTCAATGGTGATTGCGGTTGTGACTCGATGAAGCGGCTAGTAGTAGTAGTAGTACTCTTTAGATCTATTTATCTATTGCTAGACGTAATCTGGCCACTAATAGTAGGCCACTTCGTGTGAAAAACTACCTACGGGCGTAGCGCAAAAAAGGATTTAGGTATTATTGATATGAAGTCAGTTTTGCCGGTGTCTTTTGAATGCGATCGCTCGGCGTTTTACAACTCTTGACGGGTTTGTTTTGGATACGTTGTCTAATATGTCGAGCCCGGTAGCGTGGTGGTGGCTTAAGTCTGCGCCTCGCAACCGGAGAGACCGGAGACATATAGGTGCGCGGGTTCGAGCCCCACCGTTGCACATTTGTATCTATGGGGGTCCGTCTATGAAGCAGCAATGTGAAAAACAGTTGCGTGGACGTTAAATCTTGATTGAGGGTCAGTCTGAAAACGTTACTTACTTACTTACTTTACTTACGTTGTCTAATATACGGCCTGTCATTAAGAGTCGATTTCGAATCGACTTTAGATATGTTCGTGAGTCGCTACTTATTATCTCGCGCTTGGCCTGAACGTGTAACGTGTCCATGTAACATTCGCCGTCTTTGCGTACCTACCTTATGTCAGGCTGTCCATCAGCTACTGAAACAGTATACTACGATGCTGAAGATGTACCCTACGAAGGTTTTGGTTTCGAAGTGGAAACCTTAACAGGCCGAATAGGTCGGACGGGAGGTTGCCGATTTGGACGTATTCAACGTCTTGCACACTGTTTAGTCTGACCCTGCATGTGACAGTTGCACCACGCATACACCACATGTACATAGCGCATGCCTATCATTACACCTCGTTTGGTCAAACGCCAACGCTATTCACGCGAGGAGTACGAGTTGTGCACCTGCGGGGGTTTTGCCTGCAGAGGTGTGTCAAGTACCATCTTAACCCTCACGGCAAGCAAAATTGTTACACACTCTGTTATGTCTCGTGCCGGAAGGGTTAAGACATATAGTGAATTATGAAGGCAACCTAACACGTGAAGTGTATATTATACTTGATTTGAGTAAACTATACCAATATATATATATATATATATATATATATATATATATAGTTAATACCGAGGACTTGTGCCGCGTGCAACTCAGGCATTTTAGTAGGGCTTACTATTGGTGTAGAAGGACGTTAATGATCGCGGCGAGCATTCGTGAATGTTCTGAAAACTTCAGCTACACATAGCTGCGCTGTATGTATATATATCATTTTTGAGCGAACTATATGCTTTTTAGGCGACATCATTCCGCTGGGACTACTGCTGCTATACACACACACACATATATATATATATATATATATATATTAATAAAAAAGACTACTACTACGACTACTACTACTACTACTACTGTTACTTGTGCTAGCTTTCAGCTGCATTACAGATGTAGCTTTTGCATTTGGCTACCTGTTTTTGTAGGAGAGTATGCGCTCGTGCGTGCATCGCTACCTATTACCACCATTAGCCTAACGGTGGGCGTAAAGTGCCCAACATGCGTCGCTCGCCGGCAAGGAAGCTTTGTGTATTCACCACAGAAGATATTGTAAATCTGCTTATGCGTGCGCGGTCGAGCGTATGCATGCATGTGTGTGTGTGTGTACTCGATGATGGGCGGTTCCCGCCTGGGGTTGGCGTAGAATTCCGCTTCTGAATGTATTTTTGGAAAGTGGAATACGATTACTAGCAGCATCATCAACGTGACGTTTTCCTCTTTTTGTTGTCGCTGTTGTTGTTGTTGCTGGGCGGCATTTTGTCGTTTTGCATTCTCGTTCTGCTATGCCAATCTGCTGCCATATGTTTGTCCCGAGGCGTGCGATGAGAAAGACGTGTGTATGTATGTAAGTGCTGGCTGATGGTGGGTGGCTGTATGGCAGTATGTGTACGCTCGCGCTCTGTGACTTCACCTCTGTGAAGGTATCTGCGGTGCGACCGCAGTCTCTCCGTCTCTCAGCCCAGTCAGTTGGCTAGAGACGACGAGAAGAGCTAGAGCATAGATAGAGACCAGAAAGTGTATGCTTTTCAAAAACAGGCAACTTTACTTTGGAAGACAGAACATTCAATTATTCCTTAGAATTATGCTTAGGGTATATGTATATGTATTTGATATCAAGGCCTGAGCGTGGCCTCGGTGCGTGTGTGTGTGTATTCAGATCACCGATGCCCGCCAGGAGATCGCTCGTCAATGAGCCAGCCGCCATCTTGGTGAATTGCGTCGGCACCCTTGATTGGACGAATGTGGCAACAGCAGTCTATATATATATATATATATATATATAAAAGACAAGAGATTTGCGGCTTTTCTGAGACAGCGCCTCGACCTCGACGTCCAACGACGCGGGAACGCGGCGTCCGTCCGCGGCACGCTGCTGAAATGGTTCCAACCTACTCTATACGAAATAGAGTAATATTCCTAGTGCACACGTTCTCAGGAGACAATTGTCGCTCCATCTGTATTCTTAATAAATTTTAAAGTATATATATATATATATATATATATATGTCTTAAAAAATACAATTGTCTTGTATGAACGTTTCGAATTATTATACAAATATTACAAGTGGTTGAAGGTAACCTCCTGTGCGTCCGCACCTTGCCTGCGGCGAGTCGATCTGATAGACTATTCAGCGACGGCACCGCACCACACGATGCCGCGTGGTACCTAGGGCATCTTTCACCACTTCTTATACAAATACATGTATCTGCAGGTGGTGCATGAACCCCACCCCCCCCCCCCCCCGCCGTCTTGCAGAGAACGTGATGAAAGCCATGAACAGCGAAGCGCGTGAGAACGTGTCGGTTTGTTCGTCCGGCCTGTTTCCATATTTCAGAGGTAATCGCACCCGTGCTATAGAAATCAGGACCGCCATTTTCTCCTCCCAGGAGCTGATGAATTGCACGTAAGCCGGAGTGGAAGGGAGTTTGAATCTACGCTTTAGGTCCTCTATAAGCAACGGCGTGTCACATAGCAGATATACGTATCTGTTCTGCAATATATATATATATATATATATATATATATATATATATATATATATATATATATACGCAGAACAGATACGTATATATATATATATATATATATATATTGAGCCCCTCAGACAACATGGGTCGTCAGCGCGTGTTCGATCGCGATCTATTCCGCTTAGCCAAGTTCTCCTAAACGTATCGTGCTTGGCGAGCGACGTGCTATCTTGTGTGCGAAAGAAAAATGCCATCTATATGTCGGAAATTTTGCTGTTGCCCTGCCAAACGCCTGAATGCGACGGACGACTGCCTTGGCGAAGATTGTAGGCAAATCGCACTGCACTGTAGTGCGGCAATTTGATAAGTTCCGTAGTGAATACGGATAACAAACAAATACTGACTTGTAGACATATAAACATTTGTATGGATAAATGAGTTAATTGGCTCTTATTCCTAGCTGTGGCTGTGTGTAGAGAGAGGCGTCTCGATGTCGATGCATGAGTGCCGCATACGCTCACCGAAAAACCTCATCATAAAGCGTATGAATCTCTGCGCATATTTTTGAAACTGAAAACAGTAAAAAGTATCATTCTTCATCATGGAAGGAAATGCGTGATTGCTGGCGATGATACATGTATCGTGTACATTGTACGACAGCTTAACTCACGCACAAGGTCACGCTTGAAGCGAGGCACTCACTCGGCTGTGTGACTAACACAGCTTGACGAAAGCAAGCTTTCGGACGATACGAAGACGACCATGCTGTGTGGGTCTGACGAAATTGGAAAGGCGTGGTGCATGCACTACGAGTGCTTTCAGCAGTATGCGCAAACGGTTAAAAGTGAAAAGTGCCGGCTGCCAGCAGTCCAGCGTCGAAAAGCGCCCCGAGCTCGATCGTACAATCGTAGCTGCTGCTACGCCGTATTCAGTGCTCACCGGCATACACGTATTATGGCCCACGCCTGCCGCAGAATCGCAATTTGCAGGATGTTTTGCTAGGATTTTTTTTTTCTACACACCCTTCGTATTATATAGTGTGTTGACTCTGCAACTTTTCAAACGATCACGCGGTATGCTCAGTGCTTCGCCACAATCGATGAACTTAGTGAGAGAGCAAAGCTTTGAAACTTTACGGAGTATCAAAGGTACCTTTTGTACACAACGTTTTATATCGAAAAAGGAAACATTTGAAATGATTGGAGTTCTCTAACAATTGAGGGACTTGGCGCGTGCGACTTGGACAACGAGACGGGGTACCTTTCATTGACTCAAATGACATCGTCGATATAAAGTGCATTTCTAAATTTGTCGTACGTAATTGTTTAATTTGTCGTGATTGTCGTCGTCGTCGTTGTTATTGTTGTCGTTATTGTTTTTGCTATTGTTGTTGTTGTTGTCGTTACCGTTTTTGTTAGTTAATGACTCAGGTGACTGGTTGTCAATGAAATGGCCTGCTTATCGTGACTTGTACAATCTTGTACGTACCGAACACGAAACAATTAAGACTGTCATCATTAAAACTACAATAACTACGATAAAGTGTTATCGAAGCCTCCGACGTCTCCGACTGCTGGGCGGAGAGGGTCGAAGTAGGGCCACGTTTGACATTGACGCCGATGTCGTAATGAGTTATAGTTCCCGTTCGAGTGGCGTTGCGTCGAAGTTGAGCTCTACAGGCCAAAGCCGATGTGCTTGCTGCGTTGGCCTGCGTATGTAGTGTCCGAGTTGATTGTATAGCAACAGCAACTACAGCTAGCCATCACAACTATGACAACAACAACGGACATCACATCTCTATCTAGCACGACGAAACGCACGTCCGCGCAAAATAACCACGGCAGCAACGACAGCAATAAGAACAACAACAACACAAGCGGCAACGAACAACAACATCAACGACGATAACAACAACAACAACAGCAACAACAACAACAACAACAAAAGCGGTAACGAAAGACCACGATCGCGTCAACCGCAGACCGGCCCGTATGTCTCAAGCGACGGCCAGTATTAAGACGCGGCTGGTGGATGGCGGCACCGTTGGCAGCTTCGTGGCAGCGGCCACCAATGCCACCGGCTGGCCAGTTGTTGTTAGTTCCGCTGCTGTGTTGCCGTTTGACCTTCGCCATCGACGTCGCGTAGCTGCTTCGGCTGCTATTCCACTTGTAGCAGCAGTAACAGTAACGGCAGCCCGGAAGCATCAGTATTCGTGGGTGTTTTATATATATATATATATATATGTATATATTTACATATATATATATATATATATATATATATATATATATATATATATATATATATATGTATATATTACATTATATTTACATATATATATATATATATATATAGATGATAAAGCGTACGGTTAAGAGCCAGCGACCGTGCTGCCACAAGGTCTGTTGGGGGAAATTCTAGATATCTCGACATGTCCTCTTATGATGCTGCTGGTGCTGCTCTAAACGGCCCTGATATAGAAAGGTGACATGTGTGTTTAAGGATGCATGTGTATATATATAGATATATATATATATATATATATATATATATATATATATATATATATATTTTTTTTTTTTTTTACAGGGTCAGGAACAAAAATGCATAATGCATACAATTTGATCTGGGTAGTATGGGACTCTCAAACCCACCAAAAACTTAATGGCTGCCTAACCTACATGAGTGGGATATTTGTGGCAAATATATATATATATACACGTATATATAGGGAAACCTGTCTGGCGCCGCTAGGTACCGGTACCGCTGTCGTCATCATCGTCGCTGTCGACAGCACGAAACGTAGAGTCGACGACGACAAACTAGAAACCTGGTGGTTATCGTCTCGTGTCGAAGTTCGGTAGTAAGCGCACGGTTGTGTATTAACCGTAGCAGTATTATATTGCAGGCTTACACCAAAAAAACACGAGGTGCTTGTTCTCATCTCGTCCGCATCTCGTACCTACCTACCTATACATACATACACATCGTCGGGATCGAAGCCCATTACAACTCATGATCAATTCGAATCGCCGCAATCGGGCTGGGTGGCGCGACGCCAGCGCCATCACACTGCCGCTCTGTCGATTCCGTTCTGCCGGTTTCGTTCGTTTGTTCGTTCGCAAGTTGTTTCTTCCTAGAGCAGCAAGCAGCATTAGGGAAATTGAAGGTTGTTGTCTCCATGATCATCATCGCCACCATCATTTCATCCTTTCAGTTAGGTGGCACTGTGCTCGCTTTTGTTGTTGCCATTGTTCATTGTTGTTGTTTTTGTTGTCCTTGCTGTTGTTGTTGTTGTTGTTGTTGCCCTTGTTGTTGTTGTCCTTGCTCTTGTTGCCCTTGTTGTTGTTGTTGTCCTTGCTGTTGTTGTTGTTGCTCTTGTTGTTGTTGTTCACTGCGCAGTTAGGATTAAGTCGACGAGTACCCCGAGTAGCGCGCGTCTTTAACGGCATTTGTTTAATCAATGGGCTGACATAGGGCTGAAAACAGACACGGGCACACAGAGAAAAACCAACACACACAGAGAAAGGGTTACGGGCGCAGAGAAAGATGGACGCCAAATCGAAAATTGAGAGAGAGAGAAAGAGAGAGAGAGAGAGATTGAGGAGGCAGACATAGACAACCGATTGGAGAGAGGAACACGTAGAAGCCGTCGTAGTGGTTGGTGGTGATGGTTGGTATTAGAAGCGCTAACGCCGTACGAGGAGCAATCGTATTCGATATGGGCATAGTACGTCGTCATGACAAACATGTGGGTCTGTGTGTGATCGTTGTGTCTGGCGTGGGCTCTCGGCGTTGTGTCCGTCTGTGTGGATATACCCTGTGGTGGTGGTGGTGGTGGTGGTGGTAATTCGACTACAGCAGCACTGCACTGATCGAGCAACAGACTAGGAAGGGCCTTGTATAAACAGCTCTAGATGGGACACTAGATGTGCTGCCAAAGTTGTGCACTCTTCGAATAAGCTATTCTTGCTCTCGTTGCCGCTCTCGCTCTCCCCCCCGCCCTCTCTCTCTCTCGGTTCGTGATATTGCTCTCTCTCTCTCTCGCTGCCTCTCTCCTTCACTCGTCCTATATACCACCTATCATCTATCATGTATGTGACTAAACGTACATATGACTATGCGCATATTCTGGATATTCATTGGTTCGGTCGACATTGAGTCAGCGTCCCTGCGCGCGCGCTTTTCTCTACATGCGTACAAATGTACAGATACATATTTTCCACACATCTCCACAGCCAGGTTGTTTTTCCGCTTGTTGCCCGCTCTCTTTTGGCTCGCTCTCTTTGCTCCTCTGCATAATAGGTTTGCTGCGTATGATATTAGACAGCCAGGATCAAGCTAGGATCGCTGTGCCACTTGCCTATCTATAATGCCTAAAATAATGGCTGCTTGTGTCGACTGAGATGCCTTTACGGGCGTCGTAACGTTCATTGGCATAACGTCCGTCGGCTGCGGAACCGCGGAGGCCTTCGGTTTGGCCTTCGCTGTTTGGGGCTGCTGGCGGAACAGGCGTTAACAAGGACGACGCCGCGACAAGGAAGGACAGAAAAGCAGTTGGAAGGAGCAGAGACAGAAGAAAAAGGAGAAACATCCAAGACGAACAAGAAGAAGTACGAGAAGAAGAGGAGACAAATAGACATGGGGGTTGGTTGTGGGGGTAGTCGATTGCCCCCTCCACATTGACACACAGGGGGGCGGGGTGGGGGGGTGACAGTTTTGCTATTTTGCTGTCTGGTTTTTGAGAGGCAAGCAGTCGTCGTCCAGTCTAAGCAGCTTTCTCGCTAGCTTAGATATATCTACTGACTTTTATCTAACCAGTCGACGATGCCGCCCACGAGGACCAATTCGCCTGGGTCGTTACCTGCTCGTTCCTCGCTGCGCGGTTCTCCAATCCTTCTCGATTCGTTCACTGTTGTCACACACAGGGGCGTGTGCGAGGGAAGACTCACGAACGTATAAGGCAATCCGAAAGATCCGTGTTTAGCTATTTTGCACGGGTCTAGTACGAGGAGCAGTGGCCTCGCTATTATGTTGTCTGTTGGGCGCGTTTCTTTCTAGGGCAGAGCACACGAGCCTTCACGAGACGGACTTTTCGTCTAGCTCGTGTGCAGACAGCCGAGTGCACAACTGTAACTGGGTTATAAATATTTCTTCTTCTTCTTTATATATATATATATATATATATATTGCGTGGACAGGAACACGACATAGGCGCAACACAACAACTCGGATATCTGCTCATTTTCTTTACATACATATAACAGTGCCATGCATGAATATATATGCAATTCTAGTAGATTTAACAATGGTGTGCCATTGGAATGCCGGGGAAACCCGCTGTTGCGTGCTGTTGCTGTTAACTGTTGTTCGAACGATTGACAGGGCGGCAGCAGCAAAGCCACAGAAAGACGACATACGCACACACACACATTTTAGCGGTGACAAACAGATAAAGCACGCCAAATAATTCCGTCAGCCACTAATAATAATAATTATATATATATATATGATTTGCCTATGTGTAAGAGGTGACAATTGTCGCCGGCAGAATGAATTGCTAAAGCAAATGTCCCGACAGAGGAGGACTCACGGGCGGAGTTGCGTGCGAGCGCACGAACGTACATACATTCGAACCACGTGGCACGTGCATGTAGATTGATATGCGTGCATTCGACGCCTGTGCTAAGCTACTAAGTACTGCTTCGTACCACCGTGTGCGAATATGAACGGTGCGAGTCGCCGCGGTAGTGATGTAGTGATGGCAAGAGCTTTTGCAGGACGACGGTATGCTTGTTGCCTGCTGCGTTGCCCCACCAAATTACCTTTACGACAACAGAACGACTGCCGCAGACATGTAAACGTATGGAAACCCATCTATATATATGCACATATTTTGCGTACATATTTATATATATATATATATATATATATATATATATATCTATTTATATATATATATATATATATATATATATATATATATATATATATATTAGGCGGGAAAGGGTGAGTGGGGAAGGTGGCCAAGTGCGTTGTAGCGGGCGGGAGTTATCTTGAGGGGAACACTTTGGAAGATTAAGTAAATATTTGTTTATAAATTTGCAATATAACTTTTCGGGTCCGCTCTCGTATATATATATATATATATATATATATATATATATATACTATGTACAGTGCGTATACTTGACTATAGCATAGTGGATATTATTGTGTCACAGACATCTGTAAGGGCGTCGTTGTTCAGCCGAACGTACTCATGCAAAATGCCATATGCAAACGAATTCGTGTTTTGATATATATATATGTGTGTGTGTATATATATATATATATATGCATATATATATATATATATATATTATATAGATATATATATATATATATATATATATATATATATATATACAGTCACTGAAAAAAATATAGGGCCACCCATGTTTGCCACATTTCACGCACTTATTATAACCGATTGTGTAAAGATCATAATGATACATGCTCACAGAGTAACAGCGGATACTTTTATCGACATTTGGGGTATCGGGTTACCTTAAAACACAAGATTTCGACATTTGGCACAGCGACGCTGCGAAAAAATTATAAAGTCACCACCAATATGCATGTCTTAGCGAGTGAATTGAGTGGAATGACAACGTTTGGGCTCATTTCACGGCACCTAACAACTATACTTAATATTTAGTGAACTTCCCATTACGTCGGATAACTTCAAAAATGCGGTTTGGTATAATGTTGAACAAATTTTGGATGACGTTCTGCGAGAGCTCGTCCCAAGGCTTCATAATTGCTTTTTTTAGTTCTACCTGGATCGAAAATTGCTTTTCGTCGGTGTAAACCTTTCGGGCGAGCCAGCCCCATACATTCTCGATAATATTAAGATCAGGTGAGACTGCAGGCCAGCGTAGTACCTCAATGTGGCGTTGTTCAAACCAGCTTTCGATCAACTTAGCAGTGTGAATCGGGGCATTATCGTGTTGAAAAACAAAGTCGGGTCTTCCCATCAGCTCAAAATGTGCGGATTGCTTTTCTAGTAGATCCCTATAGCGCGTCGAATTAACACAACCGTCTAAAAACACAATCGGCGACCTTGTATAATATCCGACAGCGGCCCATATTATCCCCGAACCGCCACCTGAGTGCCGTTTTGACAAAAATCGTTCTTCCTTGCGCACATCGTGGAAATAATAGTTATCCATCCGGTCGATCACAATTAAACTTTTTTTCATCCGAAAAGAGCACTCGGTGCCATTCAGTGGTCCATGACATCGTAACCTGGGCAAAGTCGAGACGAGCTTTCTGATGCTCAGCGGTCAATCGTGGTTTTCTCTTAAGTTTTTTTTCGTGAGCCAAAGTGTCTTCCTGAGGAGGTTTTGCACATTTCGCACGTTCGTTTGCACACTGGCCGCCTCCGCAATTGCCTTTGCCGAGAGCGCAGAGTTCGAGGCTATCTTCAAAATTGCGCGCTTGTTTCGTTCCGAAATGGCATTTGGACGCCCCGGACTCTTTTTTACTCCGTATTTTTCACCCAAATTCACGAAGTTGTTCACTACTTGGCGAGAACGCCCCAATCGACGGGAAATTTCCCGATTAGAGAGGCCGAAATCCTTATCAGCCTTGATTTGGGTCTTTTCGTCACTCGTGAGACGCCGACCCAAACCCATCGTTTCAGCACAGAAAAATTTCTGGTAGGAGGTCTGCTTTCGTTTCCGTCGAGCCGTGAAATGAGCCCAAACGTTGTTATTCCACTCAATTCACTCGCTAAGCTATTCATCTTGGTGGTGACTTTATAATTTTTTCGCAGCGTAGCTGTGCCAAATGTCGAAATCTCGTGTTTTAAGGTAACCCAATACTCCAAATGTCGATAAAAGTATCCGCTGTTACTTTGTAAGCATGTATGATCTTTACACAATCGGTTATAATAAATGCGTGAAATGTGGCAAACATGGGTGGCCCTATATTTTTTTCAGTGACTGTATATATATATACACATATATATATTATTCATTATATCAACAGTAGTGTATGTATAATAGAAGTACATACAACGCCAGTCCCCCGGATAACTACAAGTGTGCAACAACGGTGGGGATGGAACCCGTGCTGCACCTATGACCGTCTCTATCGCCCGGTCGCAAGGCGCACGCGAATGCACCGCTCACCACTCGGGGCTCGACGTGTCGGAGACGCCTACCACCCATAGCCACGTGGTCGCCGCCGCTGCTGCCTCCTCCTCCTCCTCCTTCGCATTGTCGCCGATATTTGACGAAAATTAAACTATACAGTTAGTGTCAATCAGATTGCGTGCGAGGGTTGCGTCGTAGAGATCGTTTCCAGAGTGCACGTTTGGAGCGGGCCGAATAGCAGCTGGCGCCGGGCAACAAGGAGCGGCGCGAAGTCGTAACGTAACAAGATGATGATGTCACAACGTCTGCCTCTTACGAATGAGAACAACGACCGCAGTGGGAAAACATTGCGGTGCGCACAGGAGCCAACTCGACTATCGGGGCTTGGAACCGATTCATACTAGAGACGAGTGCGAGTAAGAGGGCGGGCACACCATGTCAACGTGCCGCGTATGAACTTGGACTTGGCTTCAAGGTTGAGGCGTCCAAGGTCTTCTTCAGTACGGGGTGCCGAGCGCTGTGGCGGCATTATGTAGAACTCCAACCCTATTAGACTCTCAGGCCCACGACGAAAAACATGAGGCAACTCAATGCGCCGGCCGGCCGGTCGGTCGTCGGCGGTAAGAGATGGGACGCAGAGCTTTGGCTTTTTGATTGGCTTTGTAGAAGAAAGAAAAAGCTTGCCGTTGTGTCGTAGCCTTGGTCGTACCATATTGGTTTATATTGTCAGGCACGTACGATTCGAAAGCTGAGAACTTGCGAGGTTGCGAAACTGACAATAACATTTTGTTGGTTGGCTATTTTGATGGAACTACTGGAAGGGCGGCAATGATGAGCAAGCAATGCATAGGTAAGAAACAAAAAGGCAGCTTAAGGCAAACACGGGCTGGTTTGAAGTGTCGCTGTAGTACGGCAGCCGTGGTAATAGTAATTCTTGATAATAGCAAGAATAAGGCCAATAGGAATACTAATACAAAGTGATGCTGGGTGTGATAGTTGCCGATAAGCTGAGACAGACGCCACTGTCTCTAAAGACTATCGAGATATATCGTGAGGGCTAGTATATATATATATATATATATATATACACTAACCCTCACGATGTAATGTCCTCTTGCAAACGCCGACCGAGATCCTTGTTGTCAATTGTGTTGTACAGCGCAGGTACAAACGTTTCACTTGGCTTTGAAAAAACGTGTGTTTTGATAAACTAAGTATCGTAGGTCGTCTTTCTGTTGAATGTGACAGGAGCACTACAGCAACGGAACAGATTAGAAGTGTCTGTCGTCCCCTGTACAGGGACATAAACGTATACATATATATATATATATATATATATATATAGGAGGCCACACGGCCACGGCCAGCCAGAGAGATCCAGGGACCGAGGCAGGAAAACAGAGAGAGAGAGAGAGGAAGGAGAGAGAGAAAAGAGATTACGGAGCGTGGCGGCAGCAGTGGTAGAAGTGGTAGAGCGTGCGTGCCATCGCATTCAAAGGACAAACAGCGTCAACGGAGGGCGGGCGACCTTCGGCAGCTGACGACGCTGGGGGCCGTCACGCCGCCGCCGACGCCGCCGACGTTGGTTCACCATCGTCCGTGGTGGACGTTTGTCGGTGGTTGACGTTGTTGTTACCCTGATGTTGTCCTCTTTGACCCGTTGTTGTCCTATTCGTCGTCGTCCCTGTTGTTGTTGTTGTTGTTGTTATTGTTGTTGTTATTTGGTTGTTGTGGTTGTGGTTGTTGTTGTTATTAGGTTGTTGTTGTTGTGGTTGTTGTTGTTGTTGTTGTGCTTGTTGTTCGCTCGCTTACTCGTTCTTGCTGTTGATCTCTCTGTTGTCATTATTGTTGTACTCTTCGTTGTCCTTCTCCTGCTCCTCCTCCTCCTCCTCCTTCGTAGAAATCTTATCATCATCATAATCATCATTGCCATCTGTTAATATAATCTCCATCATTAGCATCACCATCATCATCATCAGCATGATTATGATCCTGATTAACATGATCATAATCAGACGCATCATCAGCATCAGCATCATCATCATGACGACATTTGAAGCTACATCTACTGGCCTACTTTCTGCCTTGTTGCCTCCTTACGACAGAACCTAAGTAGACTAACTTGCACTACTCGACTTGTGGTAGTTGCTAGTGTAGTCGCAGAAGTAGTCGTGGTAACAGCAGCAGCAGCAGCAACAGCAGCAGTAGCCCTACCATCACTACCACCACCACCACCACTACAACTACAACTACTGTTACTACAACTGCTGCTCCTACTACGACTGCGGCTAGCCAAAGTAGTCCGTAGATGAACGAACAGGCCTGTGCCGGGTAGCTGCTAGTAAAGTCTGTTGTAGGCAGTGAGGGCTGCCAGGTAGACAGGGCGCCAGCCAGAAAGACAGACAGACATACATACGTTCGTATATTGAGGGACGGAAGGAGTCGGGCAAGGTCTGGCCACGTTTTCTGGCTGGCTGAATGGCTTTCTTTCTGCTTCTCGTTTATCCACTGTCGTCGTGGCCGTCGTCGTCGTCGTCGTCCCTGCTTCGGCGCTATCATTAACATGAAATGACACGAAAGAAAGCGATATATATATAGATATAGGTATATATATATATATATATATATATATATATATATAATGTAGAACGAGAGAGTTGTTACGTCAACGAGAAATAGAGAGAAATCCTCGAAACGTCAACGACGTGTCTCCTCCTCGCAAAGGTCTGCTGCAACGAACGTTTGTGGCATCACAACGAAATGCACATGCTGCCGTATAGAGTGCACTGCATAGAGTGACGCCGCTGAGCAATGAGCAAATGAGTGCGTGGTGAGCGGGTAGCTACGCAAGTGATGATTATTCAGTATTGGTTACGGACAGAAACTGACAGAGACTAGCTGATTGGATTCGTTCATTCATTTGTTGTTTGCTGCTTGTTGTTGTTGTTGTTTGATCACCACCACAATATAGATACGATCGGCAGCATACTACTACGCATTTGGCCCCTGCTACGTAAGATGGGCCTCTGTTGCTGTAGAGACGCCGCAACAGAGGCTGTTGGTGGTACATTGGTGTTAGTGTTAATGTTGGCCGTATCGTCATCGTCATGCGCTTTGTCCTTCGGCGGTCGACAGATTCAAATCACCAGAACAGCTATATATATATATATATATATATATATATATATATATATATATATATATATATATATATATATAGGGCCACATACAGAACCGACATCCAGCCATAAAGATCATCACCTTATCATGTATTAATGTACGCGCGTCATAATGGAGTGCTCTACAGTGCTAGAAGGTTCAATCCACCTCCAGCAGAGGCTAGACGTGTCGTCGGTAGCTTATACGAGGCAAGTTGGCCTCGACTTCAATACGGCAAAGTCGCAAGCCATGTAATTTCGACACGTAAGCCGACTAACAATAGGGTGACAAAATAGTGGGCAGGCAATGGTAAATGCGTTGACGACACTTAATATAATCTTAATTATTATTAATAATATAATCTATTTTGATGCTATTACGTACAAGTGCTTGCACATACTTTCACATCCTGAACACAGTGGGCCGAGTCCTTTTTCGGGAATTAAAATAGTGCAAATTGCTTCATACGGCATTCAGTTCCTCCGGCGTACTCTTTAGTTCATTGAGAAGTATGTCGGAAATGGGCTGGCACTGATCAAGCGTTTGTACAGCAGCGGCATACAGTACAGGGCAAATAGGCATATAATGTACAACGAACATTCCGTAGTCCTGATCAAATACTGAAAACGACTAGTGGACGTTGTGACTAATGCGCCTATGGCCGAAGTGCTCCCAGAACATACCGCGCATTAATCTGCCCACGGTGGCCTCATTGTTTAGACAAGGCAACAAGCAAAACTGCACTTTGTCATTTTACAAAGTGTGACTTACTTGGGCATTTTTTGCCCGCATTTTTGGAAACGGGACATTAACCCCTACGATGCAACCATCGTAGGGGTTAATGTCCCGTTATGCTAAAGGCCTTGGCTTGCGCAAAACTTATAGCGTTAATGGATTGTTTGCCTGGCAAATGGCCCAAATGAGCACAGGCTACGGAATCACAATTGCTACAAACAATATATATATATATATATATATATTATATATATATATATAAAATTTAAACGTCGTCAGTTTGACTTGCCTGAATTTGGGTGGATGACAGGGAACAAATTAATGAAACACATAGCTTTATTCATACTTTCAAATACACTCGAAAGCATACAACCTCTGTTCTAAGGGGGTTGCCCAGGGGTTTGGTCGGAGATCGTGTGCTCGTTGCATCGAAAGGAACAGATGAAGATATTTAATAATAATATAAAAACACGTGTCTAGTAATGTATTTAATCCAATAACAACATTTTTTAATATCAATAATAAAAATAATGTCAATTAAATTTAAAGCTAGTTTTGTTCACAAGCGGAGACGCCAACGAAAAAACAAAAAAAAGAACACCCACGAGGAAGAAACAAACTTTCTAAGGTTTTTCCTGAAGGCCAAAGAGTCGGGAATGGTGGCGGTGGCGGGAGGAATTCTATTCCAAGCAATAAATGAGTGATGACGTGGTCCATTCTCAAGAAGGTGTGTTGGCGGAAGAGTGGTGGCGATGTAAGGTCGCCTGTTTTCGGAGGGTTTATGGTGCAGCAGCATAGAAGGTATGGTCTGGAAAAGGTTGCCAGTCCCTATGAGATTGTTGATGATTTTGTAGACGGAAATGGTAGCAAGAAAGCATATCAGCTATTTTACATTAAAACAACCGTGCTCTTTAAGTAGGCTCTACTAGCGCCGTATACACTAAGACGAGAATTGAGACCTTACACCCACGAAGATGGGCGAGTGCATCCAACAGCAGCTGCATATGTATGTTGGAGTTTGTTAGCGTGGCTGTTCAATGTCATACGCTCATTGATACTAAGCCCAGGCAGGTTATACTCAGGAAACAGTTCTAGTAGGGTCTTCCATAATTGAGTCGCCGCTAGAGAAGGTTATGGAAGAGTGGGACGTCTGGAAAAGTACAACCTAGGTTTTTGTGGCATTATTCGATCCTGAAGATACGGCCGAAATCCTAACAAGAACAAAACCATTATTATCAAAGTCTAGAGATTGAAGGATTAAGATCAACGTTTCAAAATCGACACAGTCGAAAGCCTTGCCAGTATCGAAAGCAATTGCGAGACATCCGTTACTGAACGGAAGACTCGATGAAACTCTAGTAGATAAAAGCATTAGCGGTCTCGGGAGATCTTCTCGCACGAAATCCAAATTGTCTGGCGAATGGAAAATCAAGAAAGTCGACGTGTGCCGAAATCTCTGCATCAAGACACATCGTTCACATGCCTTGACGAGAAATGGAATCAAGCTGATTGGCCGATAGCTGCCAGCATCTTGGCAAATCTCTTCTCTTGTAAAGGCATTAAAAGGGTCCCTTTAAAACTGTGTGAAAATTCTAGTATCGATAGATAAAATAAAAATATGAGCAGAACAAACGCGAGAAAAAATATTTTTTATTGCTTTGGATGGTACTCTAGTGGCTGTGCCTTTCAGGACGGTTTTGCACTTGAACTTACAGTAGTTGGCGGACATGTCGAAGTGGAAAGAGACATCTGAAAGGGGAGGTAGATAGCCGTGCAAGCTGCCATGAGGAGGGAGGGGCGAAGAGACGTGCAACTGTCTGATCGCCAGTAGTCGGAAAACATGCGTGCCAGGACGGAACAGACACTAGCGGAACCGCATACGATGCTGCCGTCGGGTGCCATGATAGACTCCGGACCATTTGTCATTCGAGAA
>QVRM01004229.1:0-172500 GCA_003439945.1 Dermanyssus gallinae
CATTGACTTAAATAATTATACCGGTCTGTTGAAACCATCTTTTAATTGCATATATGGCCAGCTGAGTAAACCTTAGACGATTTAAAACGGAAGTTTGAGTTTTGGCGTAAAACCACAACGCTCAACAGAGCTTGACAATGGCACAACCATGCTGCGTTCGCTACAGTCGCCGTCGGTGGAGTTGATTTAAAAATTTAAAGATTCTCACAGGCTATCGCCCCGACGTAAGTCATACATACGGCGTGGATTATTATAGTTATATAGCATAGCTATCACTCGCAGAGTAATAGAGGGGATCGAACTTTTTTTTTTTGCGGTACAACTTATAGAGAGAACTGGGCAGTAAGAAGCACTTCGCATATGCACATGTATATATATATATATATATATATATATATATATGTATCTTGTTTTTTGCGAGTGTATGCATAGAGGGATCATTAACGTTGGGTTCAGCGTTAGCTCAGTAGCGGGAACAATAGGCCTGTGGCAAGTTTGAATTCGCATTTATTACTTTGTTTGCCATTCACACGGATTTCAATAGTGGAAAACTATGGCTAATGACATGATGAATGTGCGTCGAGTGAGATTCAAACTACTGCAGTAAAGCTCATTTAAAGATTTCTGAACCTTTATTTTCTCTCACGGTGCGCAAATTGTTCCGAGGTAGACGTATATTTAATAAAACAGTGGACAAATTTGTTTACTAGATTTGAGCATTAAGCTGACTTTTTTTAATTAAGCTGATTAAGTGTATTACTACTGTTACACTCGCTATGGAGGTATATCAATGTGGTAAAAGTTTATTCAATAAAGTATGGGTAACAAAAAAAAATATATATATATATGGCAGGAGTGCAGTCCGTTACTAAATGAAGATGATATTTAAGTTAAGTTTAACTGCATTCCTCATATGTGTAAGTAAATGACTATGTAGTTCAATTAATTGCGTCATTGCTACTACTAATGACCTTTCGATATGTTCGAGAAGTTCGAATAGACATAGAAGCCATATAAGCACTGACTGTTCCCCGTTAGCCATATTCATAGTGGTTTATTCGACGTCACCACCAATTGCATCCGCAACAGATTTATAATTTCTTCATTTATTTAGTTTGCGTTATGCTTGTAATTACTGTCTCTGACCAGGCTGGCGTAAGCAGGGCAGATTTAGAATTAACTATTGTGAATTGTGTTTTCATGATTATATCTATTCTGCTGTCGTGATAATACTGTTTTATTTTGTTGTTACAGTTTCACTACAGTTTTCTTTGTATGGTTGTTGTTGCTGTGGTCTATTCTGGTGCCTCTTTTTACAGGTCATCGGCAGAATTATCTTCCTGGACGTTGGTGTTGTGTGAAAACACCAGGATACCTTCGATGGCTGTTACCATGGACTGGCTAGGTCATGGATTGGCTGCGGTTCGACTAACTATACTGCGAACACCTAACCGGCCGTCTGCCGCATGAGCTAAAGCAGAAAATGATGTGGAAAGAAACACCGAATCGCCGAGATAGCAGTTGTTGGAGAACAACTTTCGCATGTGTTTGAGTTCGCCGCTCAAGGCGAGTTTGTTGGCCAAACGCCTTAGTCAGGCGGAGCTAAGCATTGTGGATCCAACATATATCGACGACGTACTCGCGGTTCGACCGCGACGGCACCCTCGAAATGAGCAACAATAACGACGCAAACGCAGAAGCCAATGACAACAACAATGAGGTGGGCCAACAAGAAAACCTGGAGAATTTGCATCCTCAGCAGCAGCAGCAGCAACAACAAAATCAACTGCAGCAGCAGCAGAACCAGCGGCATCACAACCACGACAATCTTCCGCAGCACCAATTACCACCAGGACATGGCCATCATGCTCTTGGCCATGATTCGTTGAATAATCAAAACAATCCACCTGAGTGGGCAGCCTTCCCCGACCTGCTTCGGGTTCAGGTTGGTGGCCCTACATTGTTGCGTTCTCTGTTCAGAGATGTTGCCACCTTGTGATAGAACGACATTTTGATGAACATAAATTACAACTTGTATGCATGCACATAGGTAGCTATAATAGAACTTTATAATATAAAAGGGATAATTGTCTTGCAGGGCAAAAGTGATCGCATTATATCAAGTTTAAAAAATCGATAACATTAAAAATACAATCCTGAGTGTTTCATTGCTTACTCTCAGTTCTATGAACACAGACTTTATATAGGCTATGTTTGATATATATATATATATATATATATATATATAAAGTGTGCGTGCTTATAGAACTAAAGGTAAGTCGGAAAAAACTCAGGATGTATTTTTAATTGTATTAATTTTTGAACTTGACATAATGCGGTCACTTTTGCCAACCCTTTTTCAGATTGTTCATCTTCTAAAATGAGTAACGGCTAAATTTAGCACTGCAACTAGTATTATATTAGTAATACTGTTGCAGGACATCCTATGTTTATAGGGCCTAGCATCTCTAGAAAATCACCAATGGCTGTTTAGGTTTTAGCGATTGTGAAATATCAAAGTGGCTGGCCAGCAGACATCGTTAGCAATCGTCAATCGACGATCTACACATTTTTACTACTACGTTTCCGTGAGTGCACAGTGATAGTATTTCCAAGCATAGCCTATGTCATACATTATGTGCGTTTATTCATCCGTTTATTCCTGTGTACTATCGTCTATCATTGGAGCATCCCTGGGGCCCCGCCTACTTCATCTGACTTGTGGCCGATTTGATTTAGCGTTGAACTTTCAAATAACCCTTATATTGGGACAGGAAGGAATAGGAAATAGTATGATAATATAGTCAAAGTGCATTGACGGAAGACGATTGCATACATTGAGACAGTTGGAGACACAAATAACCACCTATCGACAACTGACTGCATTTCAGGAGCCACAGCAGAACGGCGGTGGCGTAGGCATCGTCGGGGGAGTTGGCGTCGGGGGTGTTCTTCCCCCGGAGGGCCTACTACTAGGTGGCCATGGGCTGGCCATGATGATGATGCAAGGCGGTGGCCCGATGATCATGCAGCGGGCCGGCGTGGCGAATCCGCCTGATGTCAGTCTGCCCGGAGCAGCGGGCAGAGATCCGCCACCGCCCGACTTTGACATCGACCGGCTCGCCGCACTTCATAACCAACGGCTACCCGACATGGCGCTCGATGCCGATCAGGCGCGGGTCCAGGCGGCAGCAGCAGCAGCCGCATCCAGCGGCACCTCATCCCCCTCCTCTGCCGCCCAGGTAGTGATAGTAGTTCAAGGTTTTTTTGTTCGATTATCCGTAAGGCTAATGCCCGTGTACGGTCTTTTCATGTCATGGCTAATTTTTAATCCACTCCGGCATTTACCTTGTCTAAATTGAAAAAAGGAAACCATGCAAACCAATTTAAGAGTGGCGGGTCTAGGTCTCGAACCCAGTCCTCCCGAATGCAAGGCAAAACCTTTCCCACTAAGCCATCTTGCTCGCTAGTAGTAGTAGTCGTAGTTTATTTTTTCAGTAGTAGAAGTAGTACTACATTTATACACTTTAAGGTGTAATATAAACATAAGCCCGCCCTGTAAGAAATTAAACCCCTCTCTTTCCCGCTCTTTTCATAGTGGCCATTGTGATGTCAGTGGGCGCCTGGTGACGCCACCGATAAGACTCTGGCCCTTTTCGTGCTAGCCTGTACAGCAAGCTACAGGGCTTTTACACAAGCCTGTCCGTTAAACAGGAGCAACGGAACTATATCGTGGTTGTTGTAGTAGTTGTAATAGTAGACTATGTTTATGCCGGACAAAATCCACTCCAAATCGGCACTTCGGTGTCAATCACTCCGCAGTGTATCAGGACAGTTTAAGCACAGCTTCTGTTGCTCACACGCAACGTAGTAAATAAATAAAACGATGTCTGTTGTGGTGGGAAGGCACCGTGAACATCATACAGAACGAGTTTGCGCGATTGTATCATCGTTCTGAGATAGTTAAAAATATTTTCACATTTTCATTTATATGAAAGTAAAGACAACTGTATTTAAGTAGTAGTGCTAACGCTAAGGTGGTTCAGTCAATCATGTCGACTCACCACATCGCATCTTGACGGATATTTTGGTGGTAAGGCTATCCACTTATCTATTTACAATAGACATTATATATATATATATATATATATATATATATATATATATATATATATATATTGATGTATAGGCGTATCGTTTTGTTTTCAACAGCATAGTCTGCCGGACATGGCTCTCGATGCGTCCGGACTGGGCGGTGGGTGTTCCCGCACTATCCGAGGCCAGTGTGGGTCCAGCTCCTCCATTGGCAGCGGCGTCGTCGGCGTCGTAGGTGGCGGCAGCAGTAACAACAGCAGCAGCAGCAGTAGTAGTAGTAATAGCAGTTCTGGTGCTGTCTCGGCGGGCGCTGCAGTGGCGACAAGCAGTATGGGGGGCGTCTCGGGGAGCGGCGGCGCGGGCGGCAGCGGGGCACGACTACGGCCTCGAAGGCCGCCAGGCGTGAGTAATGCTGCCCAACAGCCACCTCTTGGGCTTGCACCGCCTGGATCCCTAGCTCGAATGGCACAGGCAGCTGCCATCGGCGCTGCGTCCGGATCAGTGGCACCCGTCGCAGCAGACAACAACGGCAGCAGCAGCAGCGTAGCATCCGCCGTCGCTGGCCCAGCGGGACCCAGTCGGGAAGCAGTCGACGTCGGTTGGTACCCGGATACGCTAGGTATCACGGTCGCATGATTGACGTATACATGTACACAGATATATATTTACTTTGTTGATTATATATATATATATAATATATAATCAATCTAGTATACATACAGGGTGTCCGGATATCTCGTGTATACATACAGGGTGTCCGGATATCTCGTGTATACATACAGGGTGTCCGGATATCTCGTGTATACATACAGGGGTCCGGTTAATCTCGTCTAAAACTTTGGGGTATGGTCAAGCTCGGTGTGAAAATCATTTTTGCCAATGGAAAGGAGGAGCAGAAATGTTTCGTCTAGGGGTGAGATGAAAAATGTTCTAAGCTGTGATTATATGTAGGCTGTCCGCCATAAGTTTATAAAATGCACGATTGTGAGTGAACTCATTGCTCAGTTAAAAACCAAGCATACTGGCGTATTTCGGAGAAAACATCGTCTGAATAATATGATTTGTCTTAGTTAGAGCAGGAATGCTATATACAGTGATATACTTTTTCAAAATCTTCTTCATATCACAATAGTTCCTGCTTCCGATAAGGCCAGTTATATGTGGAATGTTCTCCCGACTGCGCCGATGTGCTCGGTTTTTCAATTGAATAATGCGTTCTCTCACACTCGTGCATTTTTATATAGACGAGATTATCCGGACAGCCTTCGGATATATAACAGTATCGTTAGAGGGCTTGCTTGGACACAGATGTATATATGTATGATTTATGTGTTACTTATTATATGAGTGCACGACAGCAGTAGAAAACTGTTTTCAGTGAAAACATAATTTTCTATCATGCTTGACCTGCTTGATGAACTACTCTGGGCAGATATACGCCAGACAGACGCGCTGTGTTCAACGTGCTGCACCGGCAGAATCACAGACCAGTCGTAACAGTGATAACGTCTTTTAATCTTGCGGTCCTGTGGCGTCGATTTCGCACTTTTTCGTACGTGTCTGTATGTGGGGACGACCGACAGAGTTGCTGACGAACCGCATCGTGCTGCTCGAAGCCCAGGTGGCGGGACTTCGACAACAGATGCTTGAGCGGGATCGACTTCGAGCCGAAGAAAGCGCGCGATTTCTCGAGGAGCTGTCGGCGTTGCGACGTTCTCTTGACGCGTCAGCTGCCGTCGTGAGCAGGGACCGGGACCAGGCGTCACTCGAGAACCGCCTCATCAACATGGAATCACTTATTCAGCGGCTGGCACAAGGTGCGCCCATGGCTCCGGCGCCGCAGCACGCCGCTTACGAAGACGTAATTCGAGGACTAAGGTAAGCGTATGCACGCGTCTAGGGGTGTCGCCGAGGCAGATTGAAGCAGATTGAAGCAGGGCGGCTCTGGTACAAGCAGTCTTGTGTGTTTGATACGGCACGACACATATGCTTTCGATGCAGTCTTGTTATAAGATTCTTATTTTCCTAGCCTGAAGTTTAGTGCACAACGCGAAATAAATTTTCGTTTGTTGGGGAGCGCCTATTTACCGACAGTTTTGTAACGTTTTATTTGCATTATGGTGGTGCGAATGAATAAAAAGTATGAGCGTCCGAAGAAGATGTTAGCGTTGCTTTATATCAGAACACCACCGCTTTCTGATGATTTTTTTTTGGCTGGCCACAACAGCGCATTTTATAGTTTGTTTCTGACTAGTTTGCTTTCATAGATGGAACTACATATTTAAGACATATATATATATATATATATATATATATATATAATTGATGTCGATGATTTCAGGATGGAGGAGCAACGAAGACGGCAACGGGAAACCGAGCGTTTGGCACGTGTTCTCGCCTCCTCGCTTCAGGTGGCTATGTCGCATTTCATCGACATACTTAACCAGGATAGCGGTGACGACGACTGACTTCGTGACGGTCACGCTCGCTAGCCATGCGAATAGGATGGATGAGAAGAACTTTTAGCGCCCAGGCGGGGCCTACTGGGCTTGGGTTCTGTTAGCGCCCAGGCGCGTCGCAAACCAGACTACCTCCTTTAAAGCATTCCTCCGACAAAAAAGTTCACGGAATTATAATAGCCACCGAAAGTCGTCGTATGTCGGATCGACAGCAGTTACAAGGCTACGGGATACGAACGAGATAAGGGAATAGAAGGGGGGAGAGCGAGAGGGATGAAAGCTGAATATACTCAGCGGGAACACAATGTATTAATCTTGTAGAAATCTAGTCGCAAGCGAAGACAATTTATACGACAATGTACCTCCCGTCGTCTGACCTAAATCATGACGGCGATACTCGGTGAAGCAGAGCGTCTTTAAAGGGAGTGATTTTTCTACGATTAGCGCCAACCGCACTAGGGCCACTAGCCACTTTAGCTACCACTACTACTTGACAGGTATTGTACATACAAACAAAGTTAGCTAGAAATGTGGCGGGAGTGACTGTATCAACTGCTGCTGCTCTTGTCGCTTCTCTTGTATATGCTATATTTATGACCTACTGCACAGATAGAGGAAGAGAGACATCAAGTGACATCCGAGACAATAGGCTAGCCTACGCGCTGAGGCAATGCTGCTCGAGGCACGAGCGGCACGCGCAATCTGCTTTGTATTCCTATTATTCTAATGCTCGGTGGAGCATTTTCAAGCTGAACTTATCAACTAGACAAACGCTCCACAAGCAAGCGGCGCACATCGATACAACGCGGCAGTTGGGGAAAACTAGCCTGGAGCGCAGTCTGAGTAGCTCACTAGTGATACAGACGTAGAACACAACAACAGTAGTAATAGTAAGAATAAACAATAGCAACACGGCGGGGATAGGGATGACAAACACGGCAACATGACGCCAGGAAGTGACGAAAACAGCAACAATATTCACTGTGATGATGCACACGCACTATATGTAGAGCTGGGTGATATGACCTGGGTAGGTGGCGGAGAACATCCACGTTGCCTAAAAGGACTAAAAGTAAAAAATGGCTAGTACCGCTTAGCTATGCAGGATGCTTACCCACGTGGGCCATGTTCACAGTGTGCCACGTTCACTTTTGGGGAAGGTCAAAATACGGGCAACCCTTGTTACAATGACATTACAGAAATGAAGTGCATAAACATTTCCCAACATTCGCGGGTAGTAAATTTGTACACAGTACAGCGGCATACAGTTGGTACCGCGTATTTGCACCTTAGGCTCCAATTAACAATGATCACGTGTAACGTTGTTATCATTTTATTCACGTGTTCTTTATAATGTATGCGTCGAATGGGTAAAAATAAATTCAGACGTTGTACGGGTAGAGGAAATCGTTTTCATTTTTATTGGCACCGCGATCGACGTTTAAGTTAAATATATACGAGGGCAGATAAAAAATGCTTATACATATTTATCAAAATATAATATTTATTTAATCTTCCAAAGTGTTTTTGTTCCCTTTCAGATAGCTTCCTCCCACTGCAATGCACATGTGCCATCTTCTTTCCCACTCTTGGACAATTTTTTAATGTGTCTTTCGCAATCGAGCTGAGTCGTTCCTGCAAATAACTCCTTATCTTCTCTATAGCGTCGAAACGTTGTCTTTTTGATTTCTTATCCGTAGGAACAGGAAGACGTTGCATGGAGCCAAGTCCACCGAATAGGGCGGTTGCGGAAATATGGACACCGAATTCTTCATCAAATAATCTGAAATCGTAATGATGTGTACGTCGGTGCGTTGTCGTGATGGAGGATTTAAGAGTTTTTTGCACAGGCCTCTTGCGTCGTGCTTGCGCATTCTTCGTAAAAAGTTGCAATAGTATTCGTTATTTACCGCAGATTCAGGTGGCAAACAGTCGTAGAACATGACTCCCTCGTCTTAGAAAAAAACAGTCAAAAGTGGTTTGGTGTTGGATCTGCTCTGTCTGAATTCTTCTAAATTCTTGAATCGACACTCTCCTTGGAAGCACCACAGGGAGGATTGGGTTTAGAACTCAATGTCGTAGCCATAAGTGACCATATCAGATTATCGAGGGAGTTATTGGTAAAGCATGCAAATGTCTTCAATTTGTCACGGAATCCCACGAGCTGGTGAATTTTTCCGACAAAGGCTGTCATTGGATTTATGCGGTAATGTTATAGCGGCACCTTGTTCCCGTGGCGTTACGAGTATACAGGGTGTTCTTATATATATATATATATATATATATATATATATATATATATATATATATATATATATATATATATATATATATATACATATATATATATATATTTGTTTAGCATATATATACATATATGCTACGCAGCCTCTTTTGACGAGTTCGGAATTCGAACGCAGTCAACGCAAAGAGAGAAAACAGGGCCAGACAGACAGCAAATCAGAAAGCAGAACTTGAGGTAAGGCTCAAGCTGGATCCTGTTTCTCTGAAAAAGGGTCTCAAAGAGTGCTCGTTAAACGAACGTTAACGTAAGAAAATGCGTACCATCCGTGAGAAGTGCGTACACGAACTGGACATTTCAATTTGTACGACGAACCCCGTAAAAAAAAGTCCAAAAACAGTAACAGACAACAAAAGCATGGATCGACAGGAAACTTAGGAAGATCCCAAGAATATCTGACACGATCGTCTCGGGCTCACCAAAAAAAACGCCAGGCTTTGCGCTGCATCTGGAGTCACGCTGGTAGTGCACCCAGCTTATTCACTCGATTTGGCATCATGTGATTTCTTCTCTTTCCGAAAAAAATATGAGAGAGAGACGTTTCGATTCACGCGAATTAAATTAGAATCATTTTACGTCCACGTCGGTGGTTGGTTTAGACATTGCCCTTTCTTACAGGGGAACCAGAAACAAAGATTAATATTGTTGGTCTGAGTAGTGTGGGACTCTCAAGCATACTAAAAACCTGGTGGTCCCCTGATCTACATAACCGAGATATTTGTGATACGACTTAAGTGAGAAGGTAGAACGACTTCAGTGAGACGGTGCCCTTAACGCATGTACGCATGTACATACCATATGAACCTCCGTATAAATGTAAACCCCCAGTAAACATAATAAAACCTATCTATCTATGTTGTACCTTCTCTTCTGTTTTCTGATCTGAAAGTAGGCGTCGGTGGTTGCCCATCTTTGGTAAGAGAAGTCAAAGTCCACCTTCGGAACTTATGACAACATATACGTATTTTTTTACGATTCTACAGTCTGGGCTTAATCGCGGTTTATGAACTTGCGTGATCTATTGTTTCTTTTATTAACGTAGATATTTATGTAGCCAAATCGTATATTATCTTTAAAGTTGTATATTTCCTTCACTGGAAGGATAAACTCTAGGGCCTGCCCCAGAGGGCATTTATCCAGATCCACAATGCCGAGCAACTGAAATATCGCCGCGTGGCTGTTAGCATAAGGGTACAGCTCTAAACAGGCTTTACACGCGGATCGTAAACATAATTTAAACCTTTTAGCTAGAAAACAAAACCTCATTTTTCCTAGAGTGACGAACGTATTTGGTGTCATTCTGCGAAATTTGGCTTATCTCATTGGGATTTTCAGGTATGCGGTCTAGATCAATAGAAATTGTCAAGGCGAGTAGAGAGTTCGCATCAGTTAATCGAATGCGATCTGAAGAGCAGCCCTTTACTGCGGGACAGGGTTTAAAGGTTCGGCGAAAATGTTCTCTTACTTGTAACCTTGGACGGCGCAAGACTTGAGACATGCTAAGCTTTCCGGTCACTCCAGGATGCGCAGACGGCTCTACCGGTGAATAAGGCAAGTTTTAGTCTTCGACATATTTTTCTATCTCTCATATTGTCATATCTATGCGCGGTGTGGTGGGCCTGATTACAAGCATTGCTTCGAACGTAAACGTACGGCCGAACGCGGTGTAATGGTCACCATATCTAATTTATGAGATGAAAACGACGGGAAGCGCCCTTTTGGGTTTTTTTTATACAGGAGAATGCTTTTAGGCACGCTGTGCAGGACTACACGCCGGCTGGTAGTTCGATGACTATCAAAGCCTTTGTATTATCTGCTAAAACCCTCATACCTCTTGTCATACCACGTAACCGGGTCGTAAAGAAGAAACTAATTTTGCTCACAGTTAAGGGGGAGGATGATTAGATGTCTACTGACATTAAACCTATTCACCACACTTATTGATACTCGTCAGTAAACTCTCATATATTTATATATATATAGGGGGATCAACAGTTCAGCCTTCTCGGCCCAGTTGGAGGAAATTAACTCGAAGATGGGCTTAGCGTTGGAATCTATACTCAACCTGCGGCTGCGAGACGATTCCCTAGTTCAGGCCTTCTTACCGGTAGCCAGAGGCGGACTGGGCCTGCCTGAAGCTGTTTCCCTTTCAGTCGCAGCACACATCGCCTCTTTACATTCGGCGACTAGTGGTGTCGAGTCTATCCTGGACTCCCGGGCGATTGCAAACTTCCAGGCCACGCTTGAACAGACTCACGATGACGCCATCGCATTTTGCGGGTCTCTACCGGAGACTCCCTCTCTTCAGCGCGCGTGGTCAGAACTGGCAAACGACGGCCGATGGAGCGGCCTGTGGGACCGAACAACTACGGCCGCTAGCAAGGCGAGGTTACAGGCACTTTCCTCGCCTGGTGCAGGTGCATGGCTACACGCTCTCCCGAGCCCTCAGCTGGGTACCCTGCTCGACGATGAGTCTACACGAATACTAGTCGGGTTGAGGTTAGGAGTTGAGCTAGTGTCCCCACACCAGTGCAAATGCGGTGACGAGGTCGACTCCCTAGGTTACCATGGACTTTCATGTCCGCAGAGCTCAGGCAGAATAGCACGCCACTCAGCTTTGAATAAAACATTTAGCAGAGGGCTACGGTCGGCGGGCTACCGCATTTTGGAGTTTAGTCAGAGACGATGGGAAGCCTGATTCATGACTACTCCCTTCGAGCGGGGGTCAAAATGACCGTAACTCTTAGCCCCTTCATGTCGGTGCGGCGCACCCCCCTGGACCACGGTATAGAGGAGCCAGTGCCGAGTATCACGTCCTTACCCCACATTTCTCACCCCTGCGTTTGAGAGAGAACTCTTACGATGTCGGAGAAGAGATGCTTGCTAGAGAGAATTTTACAGACGTCTGTCAAGACGTTCAGAGGGGAGTAAGAGCATAGACCAGAGACGCTTGAGTTATGCCCGAGGGGTGACTGATGATATATATTAAATAATAATATTATATATATATATATATATATATATATATATATATATATATATATATATATATACATATATATAAACTTGTTAAATAAGAGCCCAGCAACAAAACAGAGTTGCTCTCTTGTCGCTTTTGAGGAAATTCCAATTTTCCCGCCATTTACACTGCCGATCGGCTGGCTGCTTCTCCATCTCTTCGCTTGATATTTTGCCGGCCGACCGACTCGCCGCACTAAAATCAGACTAATGACAACAAAAACAGACTACGAAAACATTGTTTTCGAAGTATGTTGTTGTTTCTCAACTACAAATCTACTGCTAAATTGTAGCAGTAGGTCTTAGCGTCGTCGAGTAGAAATTGAAGCAGCAGCAGCGCGGAGAAAGCAGTTTAAGCAGAAGCAGCAGCAAGCCCAACAATAACAACAACACTTAAGAGCCGGAGGAACGGCACAAGAACGACACAACAACAACAATGCGTTCATCCATTCGGCCAGTAGTTTCGGTTTCGGAGGACGGCGTTGTCTCTCATTGCCGTCGTCGTCGTCTGCTCAATCGGCCTGCTCGTATTGGTGGTGGCCGTAGCGGTGTTGTGGTGGTGGTGGTCAAAGCTGTCGTCGTCGTCGTCATCATCATCTCCACCGTCTTTACAAAAACGGCGGCGGCTGCTGCTGTCGAAACTGTCGAGTACAGCTTGCTGTACACGATTAATTCGCACAACGACTGCTAGCGGTGGTAGTGTACTACTTACTACACTACACTACAACAACAATAACATCATCACAGCTAGCAGCACGTTTATAGTGACCACTGTAGCCACCAGCAAACAATTTTTGTTTGCGTTTGTTTGCTAGTCGCCGGGGTCGGTCGGTCGCCGGGGCACGTTGCTCGTGGCCGTCGCGATTGTGTCCTGTAGTCCCGTAGTTATCGTTCTAGTAGTAGAGAAGAGTGGTGGTCAGCGGTGAATAGACACCGGTGTGCACCGATACATTGATTGATGGCTGCGGAACGATTCAACTACTGCTAGACGACTGATTGGAGGAACGAATTCAGCCCAACCTCACATTTGCATCGATAATAAACTCTCTCTTCTCTCTGTCTCTTCGCCGCTCACTCATAATCATAAACGCTGCTCGAATTATAGTCGAACGCACGTACGTTCGCTAAAAGCGGGCTCGTTCTTGCTGCTGCTGCTGCTGCTGCTGCTGGTACCTACCGCTGATGGCAGCTGGATTGGCTGAGTTGGTTGGTTGGTAAAGAACGAACACGTATCAAACGGCCAACCAAGTTCTGTACTGATCGTCAGATGGATGGGTGGCTGGGTCGATTAGTGAGTGAGTGGGTTCGGGGGTCGTTCTAGATCAGATAGGCGCACGTAGGCGCGATTAAAAGGCACAGCGGAAACAAGTGGAAACGGACACGGAACAACAGCCTGTTTGGTTGGTTTGGCCCGCTTGCCGAACAGGCCGACAGTTTATTGAGCGATCATCCCGCGACATTGACGCAACGACGACGACGACGACGATGATAATAATGAGATGATCAGGCTCATTTGCTAGCTGACCGGCTGCCGGTCACTGGGCACCGGCCCTAGGCTACGGGTACCGGCACACACTTCATCTTACATCTTCAATCACATCTTCCCTCTGCCTCCTCCGCCCCCCCCTGGTCGCCCTACTATTGCTTGCCTGCTGCTGCTGGTGGGGTGGGAGGCGTACGGCAGCGATGGACAACATCTCATCGGAGTTGAAGTCGACAGTCGAAGTGGCGAGAACTGGGCCGAGAAGTTTGTCAGGGCAAAGTCAATCTGTCACCCAGCACAACTCGACGGCACGGCTCGCAAAAGTCGCAACAGCCGACAGCTTTCAACAGAAACAGCGCCCGACGCTCGGCAAGGGCCAGATAACCGTGTCGTCACTGTGTCGTTGTTTCTCTGTTTTGTGTTCTCGCTTGTGTGTCCCGTCCTTCTGCACCACCTTTATTCGAGTGTGTCTCTCTGCTGAAGAGATATATATATATATATATATATATATATATATATAGATCGAGAGAGATATACATAGAGCGAGAAGAAGAGACGGCGAAAAGTTCGGATCTATGCGATATTCTGGCCGTATCGGTCCTTTGCTGACCTGGCGGAGGCATTCTTGGTGGCATGACATCGTCCCCAGTCTTCGTCGTCGACATCATCACCACTTGTCAATATTGGTGACATTGTTGACATCATTGTTAAACTTGTTTCGCGGTGCCTGTGAGGATTCGAATCATCTGTGTCGAAGCGGCAGTGTGCAGATGTGCAGGAGTGAGATTGATGAAGCGGCGCATGTTTCACATGCCCGTACATCCATAGATATAACATACATGCATCTATCTGTATCTGTGTGCGGTGTTGTGTTTGTTCGGCAACTTTGACGTTCTTTTTCTTTCTCGCAGTGATTAGTGGCTGCCCCTATTCTGCTGCTGCTTGCTGCTACTGCTGCGATTGTTGTTGTTGTTATTATTGTTGTAGTTTTTCTGCAGCCGGCGGGCAAGAGCTGCAGGCATCTGCTGTTGTTGCTGTTGAAGCGGTGCAACTTCTTGTGCAGTTTTGTTCTCGCGAGGTGTGCACAGCCAAGTATCGTGCGACGACTGCTAACAGAACAACAACAACAATACCAACAGCAACAACAACAACAGCAACAACAACAACGGCAACAAGAACAACAACAACAACAACGATTTTTCATCAACAACATCTCGCCGCCACAATCAGCACCGACCAAGCATCATGTGGGCAAACACGGCAAGGGCAACAACAACAGCAACAACAAGAATCACGACCGCGGCGATCGTATTCGACGTGTGATGATCCATTGTGCCCGTTTTTCAACAACAGAGAGGTTCTTCGAACAGGGTGGTTGTTTTTCGGAGAGAGAGAGAGTTGTAGTTGCGAGGAATAAACTAAGCAGTATAAACAGCAGCAGCAACAACAACAACAACACGCAAATGGATCTCCGATAACTGCCTTTGTGATCTCAATCTCGACATCGATTTATCGAGATATCTATGTAAACTGATTGTGGAGAAGTTTGGGTGCGTCTCCGTGGGTGTGTGGGTGTGAGTGTGCCTGGACGTTGTTGACAATAGGTTCGTCGTTCGGTGGGTGGCTTGGTTGATTGCTGCTGCTGTTGTTGTGATTGTTATTGTTGTGGTCATTGTGGTGGTGGTGTTCTATTGTAGTTGCTCGGGGGTGGTGTGTCAACTCCCCCGAGCTTGGGTATCCTCACTGGCCGTGTGTCGGCCCCGATCTCGTGGGCCCGGCCTACTCCTCCTCAGGCCACGAACAGAGGATGGATCCACACTTACTGGCGGCCGGCATGATGCCGGCGTTTCCCGTCGGTGTCCCGCCGCAGTTCATCGGCTTCAGTCCTGTCGCACCGGCTCCTCCCACACCAACGCCGCCTTTTGGCCATCAATTACCCGTAAGTTGTGGTCGGTGTAGGAGTTTTTGTTGGGCGTATTGTCGTCGTTTTGATTTGTATTGTCGTTGTTGTTGACATGGTTGTCTTAATGTTAAATGTATGTTATTATTGTTATTATTATTTTTATTATTATTTATTATTATTATTATTTTTATTATTATTATTTTTCTCGTTGCCTTGTTTTTTTTCTTTTTTTTTCTGTAGGCTCCCAGATTCTTCTCACTAACTAAAAGATTTGTGCTTTTAATGCGTGCACCTGTCGACTCACAGGGTATTTGATATCTTCGATGTAATGCCAAAGTAATACCGAGCCTGGGGGGGTGGGGAGGAATCCGGGTTTAGTGGGTTTGCGAGTCTCACACTAGTCACGCAGGCTGCTAGTGGCGCATGTGCATCATGCATTACCGAAACCTCCCAGAAAAAAAAAAAGGGTATTTGATATCTTCGATGTAATGCCAAAGTAATACCGAGCCTGGGGGGGTGGGGAGGAATCCGGGTTTAGTGGGTTTGCAAGTCTCACACTAGTCACGCAGGCTGCTAGTGGCGCATGTGCATCATGCATTCCCGAAACCTCCCAGAACAAAAAAAAAAGGGTATTTGATATAATTTGATACAATAAACACAGCAGGCATTAAGATCCGATTTTGTTTGTTTTTTCTCCCAATTTCTGGCGATGCCTGTTCGAGCAGTCTGAAGCAGTGTCTAGACGTGAAATATTGAAAAAGATTTTGCACAATAGGCTTTCAAAAAACGTTCTAAATCTTTTTCTATAACATCAACCTCTACGGTGATGATGATGGTGGGCATATAGTCGCATATTAATAGCATGGCAGTTTCCGAACGATATTCGCATGATGATGTTGTTATAATAGTTATGTTCACTGCGTAAAAATAGCAAATAGGAGCTTCGATGTTTTATATTTTATATTTGCATGTTGTTACTCTTGACAGGTGAAATCTTTTGCCGAATTTGCTTTTGTCACAACAGCAATATGTTGTGGAGTAATAAACCGTGTTTGAACAGACCAAAATAATAATCGATATCATGGTACCATTAGTCTGGCTCAAAGATGATTATCGGCACACTTGCAGCATGTATCACATTGTCAGTAGATGCACTCACAACAACAACGGCAGAATTTTGAGAGCATTCCATCCATCGCTTAATATTTATAACCACCGTGCGCACTTTTCTGCTGCACCTGTTACTATTTTTTTTTATATTTGCTTACGTATCAGATTTTATCATTTGAAACATTATTACCTTTATATTAATGCGAGGGCTAAAACTATCTTTATTGTATGTTATGCTTGTCACTTCTGTTCGTTAAACCGTCTAATAACGCTCACGTATTTCTTGTCTAGTTGCAGTTCATGGTATGTATTCGCACACATGCAGCTTAATTGAACCATGCGAAATCAAATATATGTATTTTGCTGGCATTCATATATCTTACATTGGTGTTGTGGTTTAGTAGAGGGCAAGACTGGTAGCTGAACGAACGTGTGCAGTAGGGTCGCATATAAAGGATCATATATCATGTGTGACCATAGCTCCCGCTCATTTTGAAGTAACAAACCAAAACCATCCAAACGCGTTAGTACCAAAAGTAGCAATAATAGTAGCGATAGCGGCGTTAAAGATTAACAACTATATTTATTATATATATATATATATATATATATAAGTTATTCGCGAAGAATACACGCCTCGTCATGCCGGTGATATATATATATATATATATATATATGTGCCATATAAGTTATACGTATGTAATATAACTCTAATGTTAACCTTATATATATTTTTTTTTCAGCCCGCACCGGTGCAGATTCCGCACTTGCCCAATGACCCAGCAGGTCTTCCAACAGCGCCCACGGTGCCGCCCCCGGGGACACCTATGAGCCAGATGGGGGGTGCCAGTCCAGCCACGGTGTCGGCGATCTCGCTTGCAGCGGCGGCCGCTGCCGCGGCAGCAGCAGCCGCGAATTCGCCCGCGAACCCCCTGGAGGCGCCTTTACCACCGACGGGGCCAGCCGCTATGCCCCCGAGCGGGAGCGGCATTGCACCTCCAGTGACAGCGGCACCAGGTGTCGATACCGTCGCAGGCGTCGCTTCCAGTATTGATCTGACGAGCTTGTCGAGCTTGGGGGTAGCGAAACCCCCGCCGAAATGCGACTGGACGGAGCATACTTCGCCCGACGGCCGCATCTACTACTACAACACTGGTACATACCTATCAGTCTGTTCGAAGTATGGCCATACAATAAGAGGTTTTGTGGGAGTAGGGAGTCCTACACTGGTCGCTGCTAGCTGCCGGCGACATACGTGAATCAAGTATTCCCAAAAGAATATTTTCTATTTTTAAACGTCTTTCCTCACTTCCGTGTAATGCGTCTGTCTGGTTGCTTGTGGAATGTGCATTTCGTATGAAGGAGGCGTTTTGTTACCTCTGGGCGCAACTCCAAGTCGCCTGGAGCGTGATTCTTCATTGCAAGTAGAAAGAATATAATGGAAATGACTTGCAGTAGGCGGCAAATGACGACAAACGGCCTCGAAGATAGAGAATGTGTCTTACGTAAATTCTTCCGCACAACTTGTCCACTCCCGCCTTTCAAGAACGCTGCGTTAATTTCAGTAAATGAAGGCTTCTGCACTCGCTCGGCAGACGGAAATTTTCTGATGTAGCCACCTCGACGTGTTATGTCTTTCAAGCGGATTTAATGCAATCAAATATTTTTCAATATTTCGACTCTTGAACTCGGGAAGTTTTTATTGAACCCTCAAAACTCAAACTGCCTTTTTAAAAATCTTTCCACCGGGTATGTCATACCACGCCATCGTGTTTCCGACACCGAAAGTGTTTAAGTTCAGTTTTCGAAACCGCCTTACCTGCCAGCCAATTTTGCTTGGAATTGTCAAGTTATCAAATCTTTGCTGCTTGAAGCTATTTTAATTTTTGAAAACAGACGCACATTGCAGGGAGCCAAGTCCGGGTAATGCGAGGACTAGGGACGCACAAAATCCAGTTAAAAATTAAATCAAAAGCGCATTGAAAGTCGGGGCGCTGTCGTGACACAACAAAATCCAACAGTTGTTTTACCTGAGTTCACCCTTTTCCCGGATTATTTCACTCAATCTTCCTGAATCCTCACGGCAATGCTTTTTAGCTGTCAACCTTTTTACCAACCGAAGACGGTCTTCCAGACCGTACATCGTCCTTAGTACCATTGCGTCAGTCCCTGGGTAGGCGATACAGCTAAACTTATAGCTTGTCGAAAGCATTTTGCAGCATTCGCTCCCTTCTTTATGTATTCAATGCTGTTTTTAGCACAGAATGCAAATTCGTTGGCCCTGCATTTTGGGATATCCAAAAATTGCCAACCGATCTCTGAAGGGTCATATTTGAGTGAGCATAACAGAACAGCGCAGCGCTCAATTTTGCCTGCTTGTCTACCGCGAGGATGTCGATAATTAGTACTATTAGTATTAGAATTAATAATTTAAGATGCTTGTCCGCGGAAAGAGCTAATAAGCTTTTACTGAATAAAAACTGACACTGTATTGCCTTTTGCCTACCTCCCATATCCACCAATCATCCAAGTCTCGCGTGCTCACGTTTCTTCGGTTTCTAAGGGAATTTGTGCGTTCTTACATGAGCGATTTTACGAATTATTGTTGTCTTATGCTTATCAGAGATCTTTTCACTCTTGCAATGGCTTCTATTGAAGACCCTTTCTGCCCATCATGTATAAATTTGCTCATGTTGAGGGACTGACGCTTACCATAGACGCTTTACCAAATACTATGAAATTATAGAAGAGAAACTCCGTAGGAGACTGCTGTCCGTTGTCTCCTATGAGGAGAACTTCAGAGGCATTCACGGCAATAAAGCTAACTTATTGAAGAACGTATCAGTGTTGCGTCGTAGTACCCGTAATCCGCTAGGGTTATGGGTTTATGATAAACCTAAAACTTGCGTTTTTGTTATCCTCCACACCTATACCTCCATACTTCTTTGAATGAGAGCAAACGATGGCTGAAATAAACGTCGCTCTACGAGATAGAGTTGAACGCCTAGAAGGGTTCAAAATACGAAAATGATACTTAATAACTGGTTCTGCAATACATGGCTTCCATATAAGGATATGCACGCGTGAAAAGTTTCATGAAATGTCCCCTGACTGCAGGTTTAGACTTTGTGCGAAGACGTGTGGCCTGTACCACCTCCAGCGATGTTCGAACGTCGCTATGTAAAATAAATGAGTGCAACCAATATATAAGTACGTGAAATATAAGCAGGAATATATACATATACCTGCTTGCAACAATATTAAGTGTTGGAAATCTGCAGTAATTAGATACTACCGTACGGTTATTAAACACATATGTATGGTTGCAATGTTCATTTTAGTAACGAAAAGGTCATCGTGGGAGAAGCCTGATGAACTAAAGTCGTCAGCCGAGCTGTTGCTGTCGAGCTCTCCGTGGAAGGAGTATAAATCCGATTCAGGTCGGCTCTACTACTACAATACAGAAACAAAGGAGAGCAAGTGGACAGTGCCCAAAGAACTCGAAGACATTCGGCGACTCCTTGAAATGGAGGGCAATGCTAAACCGGCTGTTCGACTTGACCTCCTCGTAAGTTTTGTGATTTTGCCGTTAAACTTCTCGAATTACTCTGTTCTTATATATGCACCCCTATTCTCTATATTTTCTATTCTAATATATCTATTCAAAATATATGTACCTCTCCTATTTTGTTTTCTAAATATATCCACCTCTTCTGTTCTGTTCCCTAAATCTATGCACCTACATGTAGATGCGTGTGGGCATAATACAGGTAGCAATTACAAATAGTGTTGACGGCGGTAGAGTGTATACGATTTCCGCACTTCCACAGAGGCCAAAGATAGAGGTTGGTCGCGTGTTCTTTGGTTATGGCACGAAACCGGGCAAATCACTTTTGAACTAGACGTCCCTCTAGGGCATCAAGGCCACGAGTCTTCAACTTAAATAACATTTTAGCAATTAGCAAAATGCTAGTGGCACCTTATTCCTTTTATTCCGGCATGGTGTTCTATTGTTTTACATTCCGACATGACATGCGATGTTCGACGATGGTGCTACCGGTGTAATTGAACTTTGGTCGGGTGTATCCGACGGCCGTTGAGCGTCCATTCATAACCTCACAGCAATATCTTGTATATTAATAGTGGTGATATCTGTCGGTCCCTTCTGCCCTTGGGGCCGCTAGGTTTGATTCTTTGGCGATTTTGACGACGTGTAGTCATCTGAAGAAGCCTTCCCTGTTATTTACAGCAAAGTCTGTCCGATGCCCAGCTCTCAACCACCTCGTCCAAGTTGTCTATTGCGTATTTTTCGTTCGTTCGGCTCTCCGCGCCTCTTTAGAGCTGTATGTCGTGAAGCACCGTGCCACTAGATAAAAGGCGGGAAGAAAATGTGTATATTCGCTGAATCACGCTAGAGCTGATGTCGAGGTGCTGTTTTTTTTTTTTTTAATATAGATATGTATGCGTAGGCAGATAAATTAATCTAACCAAATCGTGCGTTTGCGCGTAAACGCTGATAGTCGGCCTCTCAGCGAACAAGTATACGTAGCACGTATCATCAATTGTTGCCAGGTCGCGGAACGATTTGAGCGGCAATATCGCAACGCTATAGCCTTTGTCATAATCAGGCTGACAACTCGTTTGCCATGATACTACTGAGTTATCTCTTCCATTACGTCCCACCTGTTTCATGTTATGTATATATATATATATATATTTTTTTTCCTGGTTGTATATATATTATTAGTTTTTTTGGCGAAACTGCTTATCTAAAGCTACAAGATTACGATCGCAGCATAAAACTGTCGGACTTACGGTCTATACGTACTTCTCCTTTAGCCGAATTCAGCGTCAGCAACGCCAACAAATCACTCCCCGGCGGCGTCAGTCGAACCACCCGACGAAGCTTCGCGGACGTCTTTTGCGCCCGATGAAGATTCACAGTCTAACCAGGAGAGTGTTAAGGTAAGTTCTAGCGTACTCGCAATTTGCACTTTTTATTTGCTCTGGTTACAAGTCTTGTGCTGTACGCTCCTGTGCACATATATGCTTGCTAGTTTTAGGGCAGACATCTACTTACTCAGACGTTGTTACTCTCACCAAGAGAGAACTTGTTTTCTGCATGTCGTGTCGCAGTTTGTGAATAACTGTACAATTACGATAGGTATTTAGAACGCATGGATAGGACACAACGCGGCAGCACTTTTGTATTGTAGTCACTTCTTAGTTAAATTATTATAGTATTATACATATATTCGTTGTTGAATAGGAGGTGAAAACTGCCACTGCTTAAACAGCTAGAATTGCATTTTGTTGGATATTTGGCTTGCTTATCTCAGTTGGAATACAAGGACAAGAAAGAGATGGCTGAGGCGTTTCGAGTTCTACTTCGGGATCGTAACGTCCCTAGCAACGCTTCCTGGGAGAATGCTGTCAAAGCCATACAGCAAGACCCTCGCTACGCCGCCTTGAAGAAGCTACAAGACCGAAAGCAGATTTTTAATCTCTACAAGTCGCAGCGAGCAAAGGAAGAAAAGGAAGAACAGCGCATGAAGATCCGAAAGGCTAAGGAAGACCTTGAACACTTTCTGCTCAATTCGCCACAGCTCAACATGAACGTCAGGTAAGCAGGCTGGAGCAGGGCTTTGTCAAAAACTCGGAACTAAGTTAAACTCGCTTAGATCCAGTGGAAAAGCATTTGTATGTGGCTTAGCGCAGGCTTCTGTAAAATCTGCACCGCCTGTATCATATGCTTCCTTATGAGCGGAAAGCACACGGCTTGTAGTTTTGTCTGTATTTATAAGCGAACTAACTTGTACGAGTTTAGATACATTTGGCTATTTTTCGGGATTTTTTGCAATTCACTCAGTATTGATATAATTGCAGCTATTCTTCTCCACTGGTACTTTTTCACTCCCAATTTTTGGTGATAACAATAATAATAATTATTACTATTCAACCTTGATTTGAGAATAACCAGCGTGTAGTTAACATAGTGAAGCTGGCTGTGAATTCAGTTTGTATGTTGTTTTTGGCGTATTTCTAGCCGAGTAGCATTTGGTTAGTGTGCTTTTGGAAGGCGTATTCTACCCGCCTATCTATATCTGTAATGTGTTTAGTTCTAACAGTGGCGGGTGTTTTGTACGCGTTGTGTTGTTTTGTCAAGGTATAAGAAAGCCTGTGAACTATTCGGCCATTTGCCGGTTTGGACGGCTGTCGGGGACCGTGAGCGTAAAGAGCTCTACGACGACATTATGACGATCGTAACGAAACGCGACAAGGAAGCGCAACGAGCGCTGCGCAAAAAGAATATGGCCACTCTGGCGGACATCCTCGACGCAATGGCCGAAGTAACGTACAGAACGACCTGGCAAGAGGCACAACAGTTACTCTTAGACAACCCAACGTTTGCCGAAGATGCCGAGTTACTCGGCATGGAGAAGGAAGACGCCTTGACAATATTCGAAGATCACATCCGTGAGCTCGAGAAAGAGCACGAGGCTGAACGTGAACGCGAAAAGAAGGTTCGTTTTCTGTGCCCGCTCATTGTAAAGTGTTGTCTCTTACTAACGCTAGTCTACAAGGCCTTCATTGAGATATTATTGTATAGCTTGTTGATAAGTAAAACGTTTTTCTAATTTTAGAGAACTAGGCAAAACAGGGTACTTCAACTGTGTGCTCATATTGCTCGTACTAATGCTAGTATTAACATTGCTTCCTCACATGGTCCTGTTTCTAAGATAAATATTACCTCACCCTTGCAATTTGTCAGTGCCGCCGGCTGTATTTTGTATGTCACCAATATTATGTTTCTAGATAATGGATAACCCTTTCTCTTGAGTATTCCGATTTCAGATCGTGGTACCGATGCAGTAAGGTTTTTGCGTACTATACAGAGTTGTGAGACTAAGCTTAGAGACTAACCTACCTAAGCATTGTCAAACGTTTGGCATCACTCTAACACAGTTGTCTTTTGTTCCCTATGATCATTTTTCTGACGGTAGGTATTGAAACGAGGTCAGCGCAAAACCCGTGAGGGTTTTCAGGCGCTGCTGGCGGAACTACACTGACAAGGGAAAATTGACCTCGATGTCATTGTGGAGCGAGCTCTATCCCGTTATCCGTAGTGACCCCCGGTTTAGTAATATGCTGGGCCAGCCAGGATCGACTCCGTTAGATTTATTCAAATTTTTTGTCGCTGAACTCAAGGATCGACTCATCGATGAGAAGAAAATTATCAAGGTGAGCTCGCACATAGCCTTGCACTTGCTGCTTTAGTTGTATCTGAAGTGAATACAATGAATCAGAAACGTGATAACCTAGTTAGTCTGGATCCAGATATCTAGACACCAGGAGGTAACAGCAGCCGCTAAAAATGGGAGTCGATGACGCCATTATTGATTAGTGAAGCTTAACTTTAATCAAAGACTAATTCCTCTTGCATGCGTGGTGAAGTGGCTAGTGCCAAGCCAGAAATTTATTAGTGGTTCTCGACACGAACAATATTTTTATACATCGTGTGAACTGGCATAAGATAACACATATGTATATACATGGGGCACATTATTATAACTTATCTGCAATAGGCTATATTTCCATCTATGTTCGTCATTATGTTAAAGTGTGTTCGAATTGCTTGCCTGGAATGGAACCGAGTGCTTATGTTTGCGGTTTTGTCGGTTTACTTGTTGGCGTATTATATAGGAGATTTTGCGCGAGAAGAATTTCGCCGTCGAAGTAGACACGCAGTTCGAGCAGTTTGTCACAGTAATATCGGAAGATAAGCGTAGCGCGACGCTCGACGCGGGCAACGTGAAGCTCACCTACACTGCCCTTATGGAAAAGGCCGCGGCGAGAGAAAAGGAACGTCTCAAAGAGGAGCAGCGCAAAGTGAAAAAGGCCGAGTCAGCATTTAGGTGAGTGCCCGAAACCAGTGATGTCAAGTAACGGACTTCATTGAACTGAGACAAAGGAGGAAGATACTTTCCAGGGTGCAACGGCTAATATATATATATATGTGCAAAGAATATGTAGCGGCTATGGCTTGGGCTGGTCAAACTGGGCGCTGCCATGGGAACCATCTACAACAGATCGGTAATAGCAGGTTTGAGTACGACCGCCTTGTTAGTTGTTTCTGTTGGATCTGGTCGTACATCGTCATGCTACATTACAATTCTAAGGAAAACCCATAGTCACATCGTAGCTTGTTACGGACGTCCAAAATTTAGTCGGCAAAACATGAACAAAATATCTATTGACCCGTTTTGCATTCCTCGTTCAGGGTTTAAATTCCGTTTATATATGCACGGGTAGAACAATTACTAGCACGCATATGAACTGTTTGATTCACATAATGTAAACAACAAATTCTCCTGAGCGGGCGTATAATAGATTTATGTGGTGGAGAATCTTTTTTGCTACACCTTGGTGTCCGGCAAGATAGAAAGTTACTGACTATTAACATAGACTTCAAGAGTACTATACATATTTATCATATTTTGCCGGATGTCGGGGAACATTTTTATATGATATGCGACTGCAGCTTCTTAAAATTTACGGCACTGGTCATCATGATCAGTGCTACTGATGTACATGATGAGTATATGTCATGTTAAACTATGCGATTTTTGTTGCGGAATATCAGCCTCAAGGCACAAAATACACGACATAGAGGTGTGTGGTGGCGCAATCACTGGCTGATATCTCTATCTCATTGAGCTGCTCTCATTTTCCGCTGTGCTTTATCATGACTTGTATTTAGGTCAATTCTACGCAATCTGAGTCCACCCGTGGAGTATGATTCATCGTACGATAGGGTGCGTCCTCTGATCGAATCCCACCCAGATTTTAATGGCCTGTCATTAGAGTCGGAACGCGTTCGCGTTTTCAAGGAGTTCACAACGGCTCTTGAGGAAGCTTGTAGCCATCACCACGGTCGGAGCAGGAGAAGCAAAAAGAACGCTAAGCACAAACGCAAGTACGTATTTTCCCCGCGCATCGATGAGATTTGTATCGCAGTCTTTCTGAATTGAAGCGCGTTTACATAGTATGCTGTGTATGTATATGACTGTAATCTTGCATACGGATCTACTTAGATGTGTACTTGATTATAGTCATAACTTGTAGTGGAGTGTATTTTTACGGATAGCCAGATTTGCTTATGTAATCGTGATTACAGGTTTTTTTTTATATTGTATACTGTTAGATGCTTTTTATTTAACATTTATATAATTTATATAATATACTTTAGGCCATTCTTAACAAACACATTTAGGGAGGGCATACGTAGCATGGTACCGGTTTACTATTATCTACAGCGATTTTAAGTACACTGTTTGGTTCGCCGCAAAGTGCCATAGAGCATGTATAAAGATAGCTGTGCGGTTCTTAAGAGACTGTCTAATGTCTCTTCATTTCCAATAATTGTATGATTGTTGGTCGAGTAATCTTGAAGAGACCTTACGTAAAAGCATGCAGTCGGAGCGTGTTGTCGGGCGAAACCTTGTAACTCGATTTTTTTCAGAGGTTAAATGTTAAATTTGCGTCAATGTCTGCTGAATTTGGAGAAAACGTTGCCAGACTATAGCCATATGCTCGTTCATGTTTGGTTTATGCAGAAAGGCGGGTGTATATCTCTGTGTGTATGACATTTAACAAATAACTTTACTAGACAGCTGTACCATAAACACCAAGGCAATATAAGATGCCATTGGATAGCAAGAATAACAAGTAGTTCTCGCCAATACTACGAGGTTTCGGTTCTTGGCAAAATGACCATGGCGATTTTGTGAGTCACAGAAATCGTATCCATACCAACTTTAGGAAGTTCTGTACTTCCCTATACGTACAGTACGTACTGCAGTTTTTTTTCAATGGTCTTACGCAGCTCATAAAACGCTGCGCACAATGGCTAAACGAGACATTTAGCTTTTTTACTTATGTTGGGTATGTGCGGTGATTGTTGAACTTTTTTCAGTCGATCGTCATCTCGGTCTTCAGTGACGACGATTAGTAGCAGCTCCGGCGGTTCGTCTCGAAAGAAGAAAAAAAAGAAGAAGACTACCACAAGATACCAGTCTCGGAGTCCATCGCCCAAGAAAAGGTGCGCCAAAACAGCCTCCATCACGAGCAAAAAAGCTTATTTAGCCGGCATGAGAGCCAGCAACAACAGCATCGACGCCACCAGTACAAGTGGCAGTATCACTTCCAAAGAGAGTCCCGGCTCGTACCGATAAAGGTCGAATGTCCCGACGGCTCAGTGTATCGTCTCATAGTCTCGTCTGGTTTCTCATCATCATCATTACCTTCTCTCATATAAATGAATCCACCTTTCCGTCGTTGCGGTTGAATAAATACACCCATCGAATAACTTCTTAGTCATTTTATTGCTATAACAGCAAGTAATAACAACATATGTACTGTATGAATAGAGGTACATTCTGGCTCTGAGATTTCTACCTAGTGTTGAGCCGTCAGCTTCTGTTTATATTGGACTTTACTTTATATATACTTGCTGTATATATATATATATATATATATATATATTCGGATGATCGTCTTGTAAGGACACCTTTAAGGGTCGATATGTAAACAGCTTTACGTGAACTTTTCCCATCCACTCTGATTTGTCTTAGTGGGAGACATGCTGTTGATTACTCTAGCTCTTTCATGAGATGACCTGGCCGTACATGACAGGCTTCATGAGGGCACTTGTGCACAGTGTATGATTTCCGTGAAACATCAGATCTCCGTGAAATCATTTTTAGTTACACTGTGTATCAATAATTGTATTACATGTCTTTGTCGGATATACATAATATCGTTATTTAGTAATCGGACAATCTGAAGATGCAGCGGATCTGAAAGTCTAGTGATGTGGTTGATGTCGAAAGCGTAATTAAGCCGTTTTCGCGACCCGCTAACGTCGATGGTTCGGTTCACCTGATCTAATAACGGCCGTGGTTGCTCGTTTTGTGTCGCCTTCATCAGATATGTTGCCAGCTTTCCTGTCTCTGTTCTCTTATTTGCGTTATTTTGTTCTTTTTTTAGATTTGTTCGGTTTTCTTTAAAATTTTCTTTTTGCCACGACACTCCTTTCCTGTCTTTTTAAGACCGTATTTTCCCTTAGTTCACTCACGGCACACGTATGTTAGCGGGAGGCATGAAAGTAAGCTACGGTCAGATCGAGTCTATCACGTGCTGCGCCGCTTTTTGCAAGTTTGAACTGCACGGCGAGAGTGTGCCCAAATGACAGTTATATTGTCAGTAAGTGTATGGCGTGTGAACATTGGCAACCGGCCAAGATTGTGTAATTAATGATTTGTGTTTTCTGTTATCCCTATTGTTGTGTGTGTTCATTCTGTCTGTCTGTTTGGTTTTTTGTTGTTGTTGTCATTGCTGTTGTGTCGGTGTCGTTGAACCTCATATAGCCGATACCTGGAGGCGAGTCCGTCACCTTCGAAGCGGTTTTCGCCCGTAGACGACGACAGCGAGGCAGGCAGTCGAAAGGCCTCCGAGAAGTATAGACATTACCGCGAAGCGACGCCAGAAGAGGGCGAAGTCATTCACAGGTAATAAGGGTCGTTTTCGTAGTTCTGCTACTGCTACTCTGCTGGTGCTGGTACTGCTACTACTGCTGCTGTGCTGTGCGGCCGCTGTTCGATCATCAACTCTCTAAGCGCAGCAATCAATCGGATGGCATTTTAGCTCTGCGAAGAGTTCATTGTAATCATGATGATGCCCATGCTGATGGCATGGGATTGGCTCGACGACGACGCCGATTCGGATTGAATTCACTGACTGTGTTGATTCTAAGGCCGCCGTCGTCATAGGCAGTCTGAGTGTGTGGTCCTCAATGTACCGCTCTATCTCGCTCTAATCAAGCAAATGACGACGACGACGACGAACTAAGAACCGTCGAACACAAAACACAAATCATCATTAAATGAAGGCGAGAAAGAGTCGCAAGAAAACCGTCGCCGTACGATACAACATAACAACGCCAACAACGATACCAACGACAACTGCCTTGTTTGTTCTCGCGCTACTGCAACAGCATATAAGAACGGTAAATCGAAACAAGTGACAGCGCACCCACAGTCTAGAGCAACCACAGAGTAAACATCCTCGAACGCAGCAACGTACCCACAATGACTTCAACGGGATTGTACAAACACAGTGTACATCAAGACACCACGTCAGCGGAAACAAAACAAAGAGATACATGGTAGCGACGACTGACATACGATTTAATTTAACTTGTGATAGACGAGTCATCAGTCATTCGAGTGGTGTGTGAATATCCAGAAGCTGACAGTCGCTCAATTGAATAGAAACGACCGAGTCCCTCGTTGCCCGCACGTAGTATGTGCTACTGTCACACTATAGACGAATAAAATTTAAATCACTGCAGGTTCACCGATAACAAGCTATACATTGTTTCGTGACCTTTACGTAGCGATGACATAATAGAAATAACTATAATACGAATAGCTGCAGCGAAGCTTAAGGCAGCCAACGACAACAAAGGATCGACCGTTTAGAACAACCAATATTTCAAACTAGAACTACAAGTAACCAACAATTACATTTGGTTATAACAGCAGTCAACGAGAAAATGGTCTGCATTACTGCGAACAATGTGAAGACAAAGTAACAACAATATCAACAACCATATTTGTGACATTACTCCTATTAACAGCGAACATGGGCAATTGTCAATTATGGTAAACAACCAGCAAGAAGCAACCATTCAATGTGTGAGGCATCTCTTCTTCGATAGGCTAGTTATATAAGGCAACATATCGGAATAAGCACCCAAGGATGATTTCATCAATTTTCGCTTGCAGCGAACGACAACGTTTTTTACACGCGACTAGCAAACTGTACTCTTCTGGGAAGGAGCTATTTCTTCTCTTCGATCAAGTCATGCATAGCCGGAAGTCTCAAGAAAGCAAGAAACTGCACGACACTTGATCTGTTAGGCGTGTAAATAATTACAGCTTGTTATATAACTAAACATGCACATCGAATTTGTCTATTAAGGTACTACTATCGGCCCTCCAGACTGCGGCATTTTTGCTTGCATTTCAGGGTCGAACAACGTGCTGCATTCGAGTAAATAAAGTCAAGTATTATCGTGTATGATGCAATCAATCTAGTCTTCTTGTTGTTACAAACGATGCTCCTGGATTATGCTTTTCTTAGTTCAACAGCGTCTATCTGTGGCTGGGCCAAATCTTTTAGTTACATTACTTATTTGGGGTGTCATCGCCTATATCTAAACTTATTCAAGTAGTACAGTCAAGCGGCACAGGAGGATGAATACATGTTTGTTTTGCAAACGGGTAAAGAATGTTTGTAATATTTGTTTAAATATTTAATATTAGCTTTTCAAGAATATTGTTCCCGTTGGCGCCTACCTTTCTAGTCTATTTGACGAATATGATAGATCAAATCTTGAAGATACTTGGGCATTTTTGGCACCAATGGTGCACCAACCTGATGCAGTCACGTAATTTTGTTTGTCGGTCAAGTTCCTATCTAGATAGGCAATTAGGTGATAAATATTGAATAAAATAGACAAAAAACCTTATATGGCAAGTCAAGCCAACGAGAAGAAAGTTACTTTTAGCACTTCAGCAAGGGCTAGATGCATCATTTAAATGTATACACATTTGAAATCCCGATGCGTTCGAAATCATAGTAAAAATCTGATCAGAACTTGGGAACTTAAGCAGATATTGCCTTCACCGAGTTTAAATATGTTTTTGGCTCGAATGCATATTAAAGGAAGCCATTTATTTGACTCAGAATTTGGATACGTTTGTACATAGTTCAAATACACAGTACCTGTCCGGCTCTGACTAGCTGAAATTCATAAATAGGGCATTGTACTTAAAATTGTACTGTTCGACTATAACTTATCAACAAAGTTTAGCTATTACATAATATAATTCCCAAACGTGATCAAATTTCAGTAAACGTTTATCGACGTGTATAATAGGTTTCTAATAATTATAAACAATAATCGTAATTTGTTATAATAGTTGCATGCGGACTAAACATAACGTAACTATTACCTACCAATAATGATCCCTTGATACGGGACATTTCATCTGCCAAACCGTAATACACGGGCACCATTGTCTGAGAAACGATTTTAGAGTATCGACCTAATAATTTTTTTGTCTACTAGAAGGTTCCACAAACTCACCCGAAAGACGCACTTCTATAGTTATCGATCACGATTTGACTGCTAGACGCGTGCTGTTGCTAAATATGGTGCACTTATCGTATATATGGATGCATATACGATAGGTACAACGTTTAGTAGAAAAGGAACCGTATAAACATTTCGTGCCGTTTTTGTCTGTTTTCTCTCATTTCCAGAGAAGCAGATGAAGCCATGTTGAGTGAACGTGAGTTGGAAGACCGACGGCGAGAACTTCTAGCCCAACTGCACTCTGGGGCCACAGAGGATGTCTCTGATTAAGAGCAGCTCACAACGAATTAACGCGTCGAGGTTTAGTCATGCACCTGTACGTGCCTATTGGCACACACAATGCCGGTATGATCATGGGAACTGTGCGCCTAACGTGAAAATACCTACCATCGGATAGGACATTTCAAGACAACCGGGCTTGCTCTACGCCGAGATATGTCTTCAGAGTTACTGAGATCATCATGCAAGACTTCTGTCTATAGTGCCAACGACGCCTTTGTCGTTCATTTGGTGATGTAAACACGAGTCGGACACCTGCTGCTGGAGGGGCAGCCAGTGCTGATGTCCGGACACTAGGTAGCAGTCAGTCCGCCTCTGTATTAGGAAACAACAGTAAGCTGCTGTACATAAACGAAGCCGAGAGTCATTCGCGAAGTTGCCAATATTTGGCGCCAAGACGGGCAATAAAATGGGCCTCGTTGTTTCGAGTCGTCAATTTAAGAAGAGAACCCTTCTATTGTTTGATGCAAGAATTGGCCAACCAAACCATAATACGGCACATAATAGGCCACAGAAAAGAAGTTTTATTTAAATACTACCTTCTTTGCTCGATTGGATAGTTTGACGTTTGTTGCGGGATGACAATGCGTGGACAGAGGAGTAGGTTAGCATTACCTGAAAGCTTCGTGCCTGCTGCTAGACATGTCGACAAATATGTGTCGATCGAGACTCAGATTCCGGAATATAGACAGTTTTTAGTCACGTTTAGCGTATCGTCGCGTGACTGGACGACGTTTCCGGATACCCCATTGAATGGCCTCGTCCTGTAACCGGTTCGACGTGCCAGATGACAGAGACCCGACAATTGGTGGAGCCCAACCTATGCCCGGTCTTATCCTGTAATATAAGCATCTAAATGTAGAGCAGTGGGAGCATTTGTAATCTATGTCGTAGTACGTGTGAACACCTTTTGCTTAAAGTGATCGTTGTCATTTGACATGGATGGCAAATGTGTTAGACAGGAAGGTGCCCGTACTCATGTTATATACAGTCAACATAACGGCGACCAGTCAGCATATTCAAAGCATTAGTGACAACACACCACGATAATGGCTACTAATTTGAGATTGCACATGTGGATTAAAGGGCAGAGAAGTCAAATGTAGCAGGTAGGAAGAGAGAAACGAGGGAAGAGCGTAGATAGGAAACTTTAAGGAATGCCGTAAGACCGAACGTGAACGTTTGTAAAAAATCTGATCAAGAGTGAGAGAAGAAAAAAGTGTGAGTTGGCGACATGTGGGAGTCATTGCTTGGGAAAATGTAGGTGGTTATAATTATTATTACCACTATTTCTATTGTTACGTTTATGAGTCGTACTAATTCTAGCAATACCCTAATGACAAGTCGGCAACGCTAAATTGTGATAATAGTAAAAATGTGTTTTTGCCACCTAAGGCATGTACAGTATACACGGTATCTTGTTAGTCTCAGGCTAGTGGGGTTTGTATTAATCGATAGGTGAGTCAATATAGACTCCGGTATCGTGTGAATAAAGTCCGCGACACAGGTGGTACAGGTGCTTCTTCATAAAAAATATATATTCACACGGTTGGTACGTTAATGGCAAGGGCCAGATTGAACACAAAGAAAGTAACTCGCAATCGTATTTGCCTGCCGCCAAAATGGTATTAGTCGCTGGATTGCAGTTGAGGTAGATGATGGCGGGTGCACTACAAGCAACGACAACGTAAACAAACAACAACCGCATATATTAGTACAATAATGATAATATAATAGGCCCATAGTATATATTTTTTGCTATTGTAGTTATTTTTATTGTTACTGCGATTGGTAATGATATTGCTGTCTTTTCGCACTGTGTATTTAGCGTGGATGCGAATATATATATACATATATATTGCAACTCAAAATTTATTTAATTTATATTGGGGAATAAGAACTGTCCCCTTAGTAGTGAAGTCTATGACAAACTACATAAGCCCCATGTCCAGGCCTGGTGTTGACCTGGACAAGTTGCCAAGCATCGCCTTAGCGTTATATATCCAATGACAATTTTTGCTGGAAAAATTCAGTAGTACGTTTACTACCTTAGCAATAACCCCTCGGTTATTTTACCTGGACCCCTTAAGTTTCTGAACGCAAAGAGGCGAAAAGGACATATTTCTGACACGTATTTCTCTCCAACACTAAACCTATATATATATATATATATATATACATTTAATGTATAAACTGTTTACAAGGTTGAGACCCACAATCGTATTTATAGGTGTGTGGGCCACTCGACGCTGCCATGAATGATTTTCTATAAGACACGCTCACTGACCGAGTATTTTATGTCTGTGCGAGTGCTTGGTTCGCGTCGTTATGTACTGTTCCCAGTTGCGGACATGATGGAAGGGAAGGATGGAGGTAGGTGGGGTTCAAAGGATGACGCTAATGGGGGTTACGATCTTTTACCGTTCAGCAGTGTGGCGGGGCATGTAAAGATTGCGTACATGAAACACCATAGCGCGATCGGCTGGCTATATGGATTGATCTGTGGTCGGTCGCAATAGGCACTCGGCCGTGACACGAAAATGTTCTCAATGGAATGGAGAATAAACGTGAACGTTTTCTATAAATAAACAACTCATTGTATTATCTATCGTACGGCCTAAAACGTCACATGGAGTGTTATTTGTGATATATATATATATATATCCATATATATATATATATAAGATACCGATGAAATAGGTATGGCTAGCTCTTTTGGCAATTGCTTTGAGGACCTACCATATTCTGCAGATTGCCTGACCTCTGCAACAAGCAACGCGTACAGAGACTACTATTACACTACAAATTCGTATAATTATGAACTGTCTCTAGCGCGCATTCCTGGTGTCTCACTTCAGTTGTATTCCTCCCATATGTATATATGTACACACAGTGTTGAAACATATATACATATATAAATTAACTTTAACCTATCGCTCCTAAAGTATCTTGCTCAGTGCGTTTCCACGTTATAGATGCAAGCAACTTACCTGCAAGTAAAGCATTTCCGAAAAAAAAAACTGAATTCTTGTGCTGTAATGGATTGACGTCCTTAAAGCGGGTTCGAGCCTTCATGAAACGAGAGCTCGTTAGACACTAAAATAAGACTTAGAATCGATTGGTAAGTAACGCCAGCGGACATGATGACATGTAAGTGTAGCGTGCTTTATTAAAATAACTGTTGGGGAGAGTCCAATTCGCGTGACATTAAATTCTTGTCGCCTTTCGTTCGAAGATAAAATACAGAAATACTGCAGTGAACATTTAGCCATTTTCCGCACCTATCCATCCATGCAGTAACACATTATTGTTCACTTGCATGCACCACACTTGCATGAACAAAACAAGGAAGCAGAAAAAATATCACAAACATAGATATGGCTAAAAAGTTGCCGAAATTGATGATATGTGTGGCATTGAGTCATGCACGCGGTCCCGCCAAAACACGCAGGCCGCACAGCGCTTGCTACCACCATTTGCGTAAATCATTAAAAGCCACAACATGTAACAAAAATAATCGTCATAAAAGTTACCCACATGGATAAAATTCACCACAATATCTACACGTTCTTCATTAGCGCGTAAAATAGTGTTTATAGGAAAATACAAGGATTGCGAGATCAACATAATGCTGCAACACTACGTTTTACAAGCGTTGCACCAATTACGCCAGTATGAGGTAGTGTTAAACAAACGCCATTCCGTACAACTAGGCCAGCGCTTCTCGACAGTCTTTCGAAATACTGTTTCCTGCGCTCGTCAAGGGACGCATTCGCAATTTTCAAAAATAAATCAGTCATATATATCAGAGAGGGGGCAGACAGCTATAAGGACTTTCCTAGTTGTATGTAACGATGATTTTTTGGAATGTCTTAGGAAGCTGGTCACTTGTCACTTTCTAAACGTCGCTGTTCCTCAGCCGCAGAAGGCGGTGGGGGACGTGCTTATCATCAAATATAAATTATTCCAGTCTACAAAAGGTTTTTGCCGACTTTCACACCGAGCTTTCGCTGCTATTGCTATTATCGTTACTGTCATCGTGAATACTGTGATGGCTGCTGCTGGTTTTACAACTGTTGTTGTTTTTTTCGTCATCGCTTTTGTTACCTATATCACTGTTACTACCGCGGTGCTCATATTGATTATTTTCCGAGTGCAATAGACGCTCTTCTTCCGGATCGAGTTGGTCGTCTTGTGTCGGTTGCTGTTGCTGCTGCTGCTGCTCCGCTTGCTCCTCCGATGGGTCGGGTCGTTCCTGGTCGTCAGCTCCAAACTGTCGATCGTCATAGCGCATAAATCCGTTGACGTCAGCCATCATCGATACGACAAGGCCACCCTGGCCACATCTGAGCAGGTCTTTAAGCGTAATTCGGCCCGGAATGGCTGGCTTCACAATATCGTGAATCTCGTCCAGAATGTCCTCAACCTATGTATGATTATGATGGTGATTATTAGTAACATCACTATGATGATGATGATTATTATTATTACATCTGTCGTACGGACAGCTGTTACCAGTGACGTGCAATAACCAATCGCAGTGGACCACACTGTTACCACAGATTCATAGTAGAAAGGTTTCATTCGCTTAACAATAGACTGACAAGCAGGCTTCTGGAGCTGCTAACAAAAATACTTACCAAGCAGGCTAGCAAATCACGGCTAATCTAGTGCGAAAAATGCCAGGTGCTGTGTCAGAGATAACTATTGTTTTAGCTAAATTCGTTTATCTAAAATGACGGTAACTGCAATAATGATAACAACAATAATGTTGATACACAACAGGTAAGTTTCTTATAGTATACACACTATCATAATAGTATTAACACAAACATATTCATTAATATAAGATTATTTTTAATCTTTAATGCATAGATATAATAAAAAATATATATATATATATATAAATAATCCATAGATTGGTGATTATATTCCCGCAGATGCATACAATCAACGAGCAGTGCTAAACTTACGCATAGCCGTTCGTAAGCCTAGCCTGCTTGAATTATTTAGTGAAATGCTTTCTTTCACCAACTGACCTTTAGAGCGGGGTCGTTGACAACTTCAAGTATTGCCCTGAGGAAGTACCTCATCGTGAAGTTGTCCAGATAGCCTTTGTGGTCGATATCGAATATCTTGAAGAAGTAGTGTATCGATGCCGGTTGACTACGGTTCTCAAGCGCCAGCACCAGGTCAAGATATGTCTTGTAATCCATTTCACCCTTTATCAAACGGAACCATCAGCACGATCAAGACTTATTGATCACAAAAATCTTATGCTAGCTCACAATACAAGCAGAATGCATAGCATGCGTCCCAGCTAAGCCATCACTATATATATATATATATATTTTTTTTTTTTTTCATAGGACCGTCTTTTGCGGACGGTAAATTTTGTAATTAAATTCAGTAATTTCTCATTGAGCTTTAAATTTGCATAATTACACATTTCCAATATATATATATATATATATATATACGTATCAGACGCACACAAGCAAATTCATATACCGTGCCATGACATGTTGGTATATATATATATATATATATATATATATATATATAATATCAATTAATATCTAGATTTCGAAAAAATAAACATATATTTATGTTACCTGGTGTCGTAATTTAAACACAAATATTCAACATTTAAAGCAACTAACCTGGTATGTAATACATTCTTGAAAAACTCGATCGATGAAGGTTTGCGTGAACGTTCCTTCGCCATAATCATACATCTCCTGGCGGGACAACATACCGTTTTTGTCTGCATCAAGATCCATAAACCGGCTGTACACCTACGTGAATCGCACCGCATGCACACACACAAGCCAAGGAAACCAACAAACGCGTTAGCTATTCGCTGTTTCATTTATTCCACATGTTTATTGTATTGGAGCCTTTATTCATAATGCAAGCACGAATCAATCATTCCACGCGCCTAATAATATTATTAAGGAAATTTTCTAAAACACCCTTGGAGACAGCTTTTCACTATACAGCATATGTATACACGCGCGGCTTCGTTTAAAGATTTTGGCGATTTGCACATTATATATATATATATATATATATATATATATATATATATATATATATATATATATATATATATATATATATATAACAGACGCACACAAGAAGCGTCATATACCTTGCTATAGCATGCCAACCTCATAAAGCTACATAAATCTATAAAGTAAGAGGTACCTTTCGGGCAGACACGGCGCTGAACCAGTTGGCTTCGAGGGACGCTCGACTGCTGAGGTCTTCGCGCAGCTCAAGGAGATCGTCGAGGAACGACGAAAGGATGATCTCGTCAATTCGCACCCGATCCGTTCGGTACGGGTCAAGAAAGAAAATGAATTTTCGTACCGCTGTACAGCAGTAGAATGAGTGGAATGAAGTCTCTAGACCCTAAAACGAAGCAGTGGTTAAAAAAAATTAAAATATATATATATATATGTTGTGGTGTGTTCAATGTGCGCATGGCAGAGAAAGAAAGCCGAGAGTTGGTTGCTTTTCTAGTCCGCAGAAGAATTTTTCGAATTATATATATATATATATATATATATATATATACCTTAAGCTGGTTTAGCGTTGGGATGAGCCCGTTGATGTAGTTCTCAAGATCCGCCTCGCTTAGATATCCCTGTCCGTTGGCATCGTACAGTGCCAGTCCAACTCGTGTCTGCAGCAGCCATCGCCTACAGGTCAAAATACAAAATAGAGAAAAAACCGTTTCAATCAGAGCTTACTGCCTCTGGATTGCAATGCCATTTTTGTCATCTAACATCTATATATCTCCCTCTGTAAATACATATATATACCACATAAGTCTCAAACATTTTGAAACCGCCTATAAAGGTAGTCTTATATGAATGCGTCCCATTATCGGAATTTTGTAGTGTTACTTGCAATCGCGTTACGCAAATTGTATTCTCCGACAACAACGGCATATGTTACCCATTGGAATCGAAGTTAGTTGTCAGGTAAGCAAACGTCTTTGGAAACGATTGCGCAATAGTGCGTCCATAATAAGAGATGTTGGGTTCGTTGAAAAGAGGAGAAACGGCAGCAGAGTCTACGACCATAGCGAAATGAAAGTCCTTCTACCCTAGTTTCATCGTTTAATGAGTACGTTAGTAGGCAACAGTTGCTACCAATCGTTGTTAGCGGAGAACATAAATTTCGAGCATTATATTATTTAGGTAATGCATGCAAATTCCTTACATCAGACGCACAGGAGGCATCAACAAATACAGACACAACATTCTGAAAGGACTCGAAATATTCAATACCGATCATTGAACCTTAACGAAGATTAGATGCAGAGGAGACTCGAATACCGAGATGGACCTATAATATCTTCAAGTAAGGAGTTACTGAAGAAGAGACTATACGAGACCCTAGCAGTCATTCTGCGGGTTACTAATTTAAATTCCACGAGATCCAGGAACAAGTAAGGAACGAATGATAAAAGGTTTAAGCGGGATCTAACCATCGGCCAAATAAGGCGTAAGAGACATAGCAATTATTGTGTATGTTATTGAACATAGAAATTCAGTCCTATGGCGATATAAAAGCGAAATGGATGACACAATGCTGGACCAAAATTCGTTTGGTACCGACCATGTGATTCGTATTACGAAGAAAAGGCAACGGCGTAAAGGTAAATTTAATCTAACAAATTTCCCGTATATAGCACGGCGACAGGCTAATTAGCGATTGAGCATTTAGACGTAAGAAAATATCGGTTATTATTAACGTACGCGGAAATTATTGTATATTTTATTTCTTACTGCACCTTTTGTACAATCTGTTTTAAATACTTTTTATTTTTTTGTCGGATGAGTAAGCAAAATCAGATTAAGCTAAACAATGCATTTAAAGGTCGCTATCGTATTGAGAATATTTCGCTTATTATAAAACTTACTTTATCCAGAAAATATAACTGTCAACAGAGGCATAGTATCCAGAAGTACTAAGCAAGTTTTTAGCACTTGAATATCGTGTTGAATAAAGATTAGATTCATGACAGAAAATACCTCAAAAGTGCATAATATGCGAAGCACATTGTCGTTGGATATTGGATATTAATCCGTAGATATGCGTGCAGTGTTATAAGCATATAAAGAGAAATCAGCATATCAGAATTTGCGCGTGACTGTGCGACATCGTTAAGGCCTTTTATGATTCTCCACAAGCAAAGTGGCGTATTGAGGATAAATTTCTTCATATAATAAATAACCATATTGTCTTAATACACCGATGGAATACTATAGAGAGCACGTGCGGCCACCCTGTAGTACACCAGTGACAGCTGACTAAATGGCTCGCTGAAACTCTATTTTGGAGACAAAAGCTGTTTTAATGAGCCGTGGCATCATTAGTATCTCGTAGTTGAAAGGATGTCTTTGGTCAGCAACAAGGTCTTATGATCTGTGTCAACAAGGTCTGTGTATATGTGTACACACATTCACCGAGTTGGGAACCATGGTCACTAGGGAGTACAGGCTGGCTACATACCGTCGATTAACATAGTTGTAGAAATTTCTGATTGACATGTATCCAAGCGGGTGGTCCTGCAGTAGCTTGAAGAATACAGTTGCACTGAAGAACTGTTGATAAATCGGGCCCAGGAGTTGACGGACCTGAACGACATCACACGCAAGACAAAACTCGTCCTATAAAAATCGACCATTTCCATAGCCTCGTTCTGATTACAATTTAACGTCGTTATTTTTGTTATGCTGGTCTGTTAGGTAATTGTGTTTTGGCCTCGTTATTTTTAAAGCTATCACTGTCTTTCGTGCAATAGCACTGTAACATCTCTTACTATGCGTATTAGTGATACTGGTGCCTATATCCAAAGTGAATAAAACATAATGTTGGGTCTGGGATTTGAAACAAGGTAGCTAAGTGAACGACGTAAATTTAAAGGAGACTCACGTATTTCATATCTTCCTCAGTGAATTTTGCTTTATGATTTTGCTTTCGTGTCGACAATTAAATAAATGTTTAATCAATGTGAAGCAATATTTCTGCCATTTGAATGTACGTCTCACTTCACTCAGCTCAACCTTGTTTCAAATCTCAGAGACGACATGATGCTTTATTCACTTTGTACATATATAGGCACCAGTAGTAATAATACGCATAGATTGTACCAGATAGGTTAGTTTAAAGTAAGGAAAACTGATCTGCCTTCATTCAGTCACCTTCGTAAAGCCTCGGTAGTCGATTGCGAGGTTTTTATCAACGCAGTGGTCCTCAAGTAGGCGCCACATTTCTTCGACGCCTTCCGCATCGGGTATACCTTCATTTTTTTGTTCGAGGAGAAGCGTCCGCGCCTGGAAATACGAACTTGGGATATTATTTCAACCCACTGATGCGCCCCTCGAGTCGTGTTTAACATAGACGGTGAAGCGTACCGAATCAAAACACAGCTAGCAGAAAATTGGCCCATAGCTGATTGTCAACAATCGCCGCTCTGTCACTGCCGAGCCTTGAAGCACACTATATATATATATATATATATATATATATATATAAACTCCACAAATAAAAACTTGTAACATCACACCAAACTTTGGGTAATGCTTAAACAGCCCATTGTCATGTTCACAAATTGACGTCTTCTGTAAGATTAACAACAAAATATTGGATTTCGGCCGACCGCAGAGCATGTATCTACATCAAACAATAATTGACCTCATCTCGAAGCAAGCTCCCAATGCTGTCATCCGGTGACGGCACTCTCCAGTGAAATGGCGGGATCTGCAAGAACAACAACCAAAATGTAGTCATTTATATATATAGGCGAGCACTGCCGAGTGTGCAAACGTATTGTAAATGATTAATAAATCATCACAATATGTTCTATATATATATACCTATTTATAAATATCACAACATATAATCATAGTGATAATTGGTGATATAATAATATCACCAATGACGTTTAGAGGCCGAAACGCGAACGCCTAACAAATCCGGGTGGAATTCATATATATTTATAGACCTTGCAAACAAAAGTGATTACAAGACGACAATGGAAACGGCCTGACTTTATATATATTTATATATATATATATATATATACATATATATATATATACATATATATATATATATATATATATATATATATATATACATATATATATATACATATATATATATATATATATATATATATATATATATATATATATATACATATATATATATTGCAGACATGAAAGTACATCACAAACGGTCTGTCATGCTGCATACGTTGCGTGCCTTTAAATAGCAGTTGCATTCTGGCTCTCTGGCACAACGCGCGTCAAAAGTGCATTAAAGGTAGTTATTTAAGTAAATTGCGGACGAAATTCCGCCAAACGTCATTAAGCTGAACGGATGACCAGTTGCTAGCTTCGTCCACAGTATAAATAAATCTACTGTAGCACCAGCAGTCGCTTGAACTAACTTTGAACGTATCACTGTTTGAAAGGCGCATATCAATCGAGTCCAACTGACAGCCGGTGTGTCGATCGAGTGCCTAATCGAGCTGACACTACAAAAACGCCCGCACTCAACATCGAGTTGTGTTGAGTCAGTCGAAACGCAATTTCGTCGATACATTTCGTTCTCTTAGGTTTGGTTCATTCACACTCTTCGTCAGCTGTTAAGGTCGGTAGGTCTGCTGTTAATCGATGGTTGATTGATTGATCATGGCTCGCTTTTATCGCTTTTGTCGAAACTTACGGCTCTACAGTGAGGCAACTTACGTACATGCGAGCTTTTCTTCACGGGTACGAGTGATGACGATTTACTGCTGTTTTTATTGTGCGGAGTATTGTTCTCATGATCATGGTTTTGATTTTGAATCATTTTCTCACTAGGTTACTTCTCACTAGGATTACTTTGTTACGAAGTTTCAACTCTACCACTAGTTGTATTATAATAGGTCGATTTCGGTTGCTACTGAACTGGCGAACGCGTTGATCATCTATCTATCTAATCGCTTCTCGCATCTCTGTGTATGTTGTCGTTGTGATGGTTACCGAACGACCCGCCACAGCCGCTGCCGATGCCGCCGTCACCTCCGAACAACATCGGCTATCGGGAGAGGGCACGAGAAAATCAAACAGATGTCAAAATTTCTCGGGGCCCCTCACCACTTTTGCTAAAAACATCGCCTTGTCGTCCGCTATGGCGAAAGTTTGAGTGCAACCTATCCGACGGAACGTCTTTTTTGAATCCAAAAAAGCGATTTGACGACCAAAAACGATTCTATCGACTTGATTGATTAATCTACAGCCATGCTTCGCAACTCTCTCTCCTTCTGTTTGGCGGTGTTCCGCAAAAAGTGCATGCACAAACAGCGGAAGTACAGTATGGCGGGAAAAGACACCGAACATTACCAACTAACGTAGCTCTGTTAACAACACGATTCCAAGATTCGGTAACTAATACTACTATCACATGCAGTTAACGTAGCGAAATGCTGCTGAGCCGGGCACCCATCGATCCGATACGAGTTTATCCGCTCCGGGACGGCTTCGTTTTTGCCTATCGAACTTCTGCGCTGTCGTTGGAAATGCCCTTTCCTCTTTTGTTGGTTGTACAACCTAGCCGAAATATCCAGCCACCGTAATTTTGATGATTTAGCGCGTTTCACATCAATGCTACTACTAGCTTGTTACGTGCGTACGGAATTTCAATAACAGGTATGTTCCCGCTGATAGCCTTCGTTTAGCCAATATAAAATATATGCATGCATATATACAGGGTCATTCATAACAACAGTTTCTTATTTTAAGGTTTGGTAGAACGCGGCAAGAAAAATAATTTCTCCTAATGAACGGAGGGGGTGGAAACGTCTTGTTTAGGAGAGATAATGAAATTTATCAAAGTTGTTATTCTGCTTTTTTTCTCTTACATGGTTGTGCTAAATCTACGTTTGCGGGAGAGCTAGTCAACGCATAAAGGAACTGATTATTGCGTAGCGAAAAGCGAGTAGCCTGATTAAGGAAAGTCACAAAAAGTCGATATGTTGTTATATCTCACGTTAACGCTGTTACGTCTAAAATCGTACAATTTTACCAATACGACCAAAAATGTACGTTCAAAAACTACTCTTAGGCAATAGCAAATTTAATGCCCATAATTTTGTACCAAAGTGGTTGTGCTGCGTTACGTAGTTAAGCTTTTTCGACAGTCATGGTTGTTATTATTTTACGGTAAAGCTTTCACGTTCAAAACCGTAAAATTTTGCCAAGACGTTTCCGCCCCTCCCTTACATTAGGAAAAATTATTCTCTTGCCGAGTTCCACCAAACCTCAAAATATGTATCTAACGTTCTCATACACGTTATGCAAGTATACATGCCTTCGCTCTCGATATGGCTGTCGAAAAAGCTTAGTTACTTGGCAACTACGTAACGCAGCACCATCACTTTGATACGAAAATGATTGGCATTAAATTTGCTATTGTGAATAGCCTTTTAGAGGTACATTTTTGGTCGCAATAGAAACATTTTACGAGTTTGCACGTAAAAGCGTTCATGTAAGACATAACAACATATCGACTTTTTGGGACTTTCCTTTATCTGGCTATTCGCTTTTCGCTACACAAGCTAGCGAAGTGTTTTCCATTGTACAGAATTTTCCGCCGAATACGCCGGCGTGAATGGTTCCTTCATGCATTGACTGGTTCTTCCGCAAACGTAGAGTTTGCAAAACTATATAGGAGAAAAAGGCAGACTAATTACTTTTATAAATTTAATTCTCTCTCCTAAACAAGACGTTTCCGCTTCCTCCTTCAATTAGGAAAAATTATTTTCTTGCCGAGTTCTACCAAACCTTAAAATAAGTACACATTGTTATCAATGATCCTATATATATATATATATATATATATATATATATATATATATATATATATATATATATATATATACATTTATTTGATCCAGTGTTTACGTTCATAAGGAGACAATTGTTACCTCGTATATAGAAGTAAATAAAATTATATTAACAAATATATATATATATATATATATATATATATATATATGCGCGTGCGTTCCGTCTATTCGCACAGATAAATTGTCCGGGTATGAGAATAAAGAACGCATAGTGTGCGTGTGAATCGTACCTATACGATCGTGATTTTCGCCTACCTAAAACGTGTAGTGAATCGGGCGTATAAAATCGAATTTATGAGCAGCAGATAATCCGTATATGTGCTATGTGCGATTATTTGCATGCACGTGTTGTGGCAAAACTTCGAAGGACGTACACTAATGGAGACCGCGGCCAAGACAAGCAAACCGATTATCCTCTTTATTGCCAAACGTGACTCGGATAGCTGTGACATATCTGCAGTGACGAATGCTTTATCGCTGATTACCTATCCGGACTGCGCTCTTGACGGGCTGAGGAGCGCGCATCTTGGTTATGGTAAATATTGTGTCTCCTCTCGACCCATACTTGGTAACAGTGGAGAGGTTATACACAGTACACAGTTTCAGTTCCTGGAGCGCGACACCGTTGGATGAAGCGAATCGACTGTCAGAATCGCTTGAACGTGATCAGCCGGTCAGCTACCTTAGGCCCGGCTGAGCACGCCAGCGAGGAGGGCTGCGCTCACGATGAAGATTCAAACCGGACCGAGGACAACGATCAAGAATCTCCAATCTACGTCTCTTCCTTCTCCAGCCCATCTTTAGCGTCGTCCAGGTCATCTACGTCGTCGTCATCGTCGCGGGCATCATCGCCAGGCTCGCCAACGCGTTCCGTGCCGCTAAATTATCCGAAATCGGTTAGATTTTCAGAATTCGTGCGCGTCCGAGAAATCTCGCCGTTTTGTAGTCCACCAGGTCAACAACAATCAGTAATTGACTGCGAACAGGGTCCGAACGGAGAAGGGCCCGCCGGTGACAGCGAGATCAGCGGGCCGACGGCTAAAGGCGATCATGATTGCTCCTCCTTGAAGGAATTCCGGTCACGATCTGCTCCCGAGGCGCGGCCGGGTTCAGCCGAAAAAATGTGCCGAACAAAGCATACGTGGAAAGGTCCCACACCCAAAACGTCGCAGAAGGCAAGAGCGGGGACATGATGTCATTTCAGATGCTGGTTTCGAAGATGCCGAGGACGGTGTCAGCGAGCAGTTGTTTAGATGGCAAATGATTAGCAGGCCACGAAGAATGCTGCAGTCGACGGCAACGAGGCGGCGGCTGTCGGAGACCGAAGAGTCGGAACGATGCGGAACTTGAGAACGATTTCCTCGCAACACTTGGACCCTGTCAACATTCAACGCGGTCGTTGGTTGAGGCCTCGTTAGCAGTGCCAGCAGTAACAAAGGAGACCGGTACGAACCTTGTCTATTAATCAGTAAGGGAGCGGAGAAGCTGTGAAATACAAGTCGGAGCCGTGACCGCGAAAGAATACCACGATTAAGTTTGCACGTACAAAGTGTCTTTTCTGGTTGCGAAATGTGTGATCGTGAAGAAGACCAATTCAGTTCAGTTCAGTTTCAGTTCAGTTCAGTTCAGTTTTATTAGTTTCAAACACACGTTCCTTACAGAACATCCGTGTTTCATACATTGTTTTACTTGTCATTCCAGTTATCTATATGTCATTAGTACTATTTGGTAATCAGTTTAGTCTGTATATAATAATAATAATAATAATAATAATAATAATAATAATAATAATAATAATAATGACCTGCATATCATTGAAGAGTCTTATCGATCAAAGCATTGCTCATTGTGTAATTTTTGGTGCCATCTTTCCTTGAATAACTTAAGTGATGTACATTCCCGTAATTCATTATCGAGTGTGTTCCATAATTTGGCCATGGCCATATCAGGCGATTTAAGTCTATAGTTACGATAAGTATTGGGTATTCTAAGAGGTGGGCTGTTGCGATTTCTGTTGGTGTTGAATGTAAAATAAAAAGATAAATCTGGAGGCAACATGCCACGGAAGTTTTTAAACGCAAGAATGCCTAATTCAAATTTGTAAAGTGATGCTATATTAAGCAGTTTGTGAATAGCATAAAGATGAAATACACTTTCGTCCCTTCTGTAGCCAAAAATGGCTCTTAACGCGTTATTCTGTGCAACCTGTAGTTTATGTGTAAGTGTTGAAAGCGTTGACCCAAACAGTGGCAAGCAATATGTTATATAACAGAGGAATAATGATTTGTATACAATCAACATCACATCAGGGGATACGCCAACATTGCTTAATTTACTTAATTGAGGCACAATCTGTTCGAGTTTGGTACTTAAGGTATTTATGTGATTTCTGTACGTCAGTGAGGGATCAAGGGTTACACCCAAGCATTTGTATTCGAATGCTTGTTTTATATTAGTATTATCGAATCTAATTGCTATTTGTGGGTTTATTGATCTTTGCCATGGAGTAAAGATTAACATTTTTGTTTTATTTATGTTTAAAGACAGTCTGTGTTTTGAATACCAATTTGAGATAAGTTTAAGTTGGCCATTTGTATATTCAACATCGCTAGTTAGATTTTGTAAGGAAAGTGGACAAAGAAAAGTGATGTCGTCAGCAAAAGCAATAGCCTTCAGTTCACTAGCCTTTAGAAGAGAGTTAATAAATATTAGGAATAGTGTTGGTGAAAGGCTGGTTCCTTGTGGTGTACCGAGGTGTGGAGAACACGGAGATGACATAGAGTCGCCATTTCTGGTGATTTGTATCCTGTCGGTTAAATAAGAATTAAAAAACGCAATTGGGCCTTCAGCGAAATTCAGTTGTGCGAGTATATTGATTAGGATATTTTTATCGACCGAGTCAAATGCTTTTTCGATATCGACAAATATACCAGCAACAATTTGATTAGACTCCCAGCTTTTTGTTATATATTCCTGAAGATGGGTAAGAGCTAAATTGGTATTGCATTTACTACGGAAGCCAAACTGCATCGGACTAATAAAGTGTGTGTTGTCAAGATATAGTCGAATTTGGTCATTGATAATTGACTCAAACAGTTTTCGCTAGGAATGGAACGCAACTTATAGGTCGATAATTGGTTGGTTCATTTTTATCTCCCTGTTTAAAAATTGGTGTAATTATTGCACATTTCAATTCTGCCGGGCATACCCCTTGTGCAAGACATTGGTTGAAGATAGCTGCTAAGAGAGCTTTTATTTGCCTCGAAAGCTATCGTGTTTGACACCGAAACAAACGATGATGAGTATGAGAAAAATGTCTCTCATACTACAAGAGAAAATCCCTCACCCGACCAGAGAAAATAGCTGACTTTTGTCTCGTCGCAGTAGTGTTTACAAGGGTTTTACAAGCGTCTTTAAAATGGTATTCATGTCCAATTGTTGTAAAAGTATAGGTGGATTGTATCGAAGCGGGTAAACAAGTAATAATAGTAATAGATAGACGAAGCTTCCCGGAGCCCATTCTCAGGATATAGCCACTCTGTAATAGTATATATGTTATGTCTTAATTTGAATAAATGTCACTCTTTTTCTAAGGTCTTCATGATTCTTGTTCTTAATTTGAGCAACACGATTTAGTCTACTACGGTATACTCTATCCAATATTATTTATATCTTCATCCTATATAATCTAACCACTCAATCTCAATCGAAGTAAAAAAAAATAGTAGCGATCTATATCGCAGATTTCACAGTGTATGCAGATGCATTCGTGGATTGCCAATTCGTCAAGCAGTTATCTTACAGGCACACTTCATGATGAAGCTTGTGTCATGTTGCTCGACAGACTAGTGGCGATTCATTTTGTCCCGATGTTTTCTGTCTAAACGAAAATCTGGTCCTTCCGCATTTTATATGACGAACATTCAGATTTTTAATCTAAATCTGCACTATGTTTATTGTAATTTTCAGGCCCAGAAAACACGAAATGACGACTGACGGCTACCAGACCGTTAGCAATAATGTTAGTAAAGTGGTCTGCTTCTACAAAACTTTAGTTCTTTATGCCAGTTTGTGGATTCGCTAGGTCAGTACTAATGATCAGCTTTTTTATATAAAGTGCAAGTGGCGTCCTAAAACAGCTTAAGTCTATAACTGTAAGCTGAAATATTGATTGGATCGTCTTATGCAAATACAGCTTCAGATAGCTTTAGGCATTGCATAATAATTATAACAATAAAATAAGTAGTGATAGCAGTGACAAGAGCAACAACCCTGTAAAACTTCTCTAGTTCTAGAGTACAGAAGCTGCAAACTAAGTAAGACCCATGAATGTCCTTTGCCTCTGTCATACTGTGGCCATGGTGGAATTTCTCTTATGTGTTCGGGATCATAGATGCTTTGTGGTAGATGTGGCTTCTGCAGCAGATTGTATGAAAGAAGAGACGGGGTCTAAAAGTATAGTATGTTCTTAGAGCGTAGGAATCACGAAAGAAACCGATGCTGTCTCAACTCTCGGCCACGGCTGTGGCTTCATGCAGCGATTGGTCGCTTACCAATAACTTTTAATGTTAAATTTGGTTTGTAGTTGTCATCTATTAAATATAAAATTCGTTATCTAAGAATAGCAATACAAATCAATAAATGTAAAGGTGCAATGGTTCATAATATTTCTAGACTATGATTTTCAATAACGCTTTATTTATAGCATTTATTTTTACATATTTTTAATAGTAGTATAACTAATTCGTTTTCTAACAATGATTAAAATGATTATTGAATTGTAATGAAGAGCTATTAATTGCTATTTGCCAAGTGCAATTATAATTTTCCCTCAACTCAGTAGTCTATGTTAAGTAGATGAAGGAAAAGTTCTATTTTGTTAGTCGACTCGAGTTCGTTCAGTAGCGCTCAATAGTAATGTTGCACCTGAAGCGGACAACACTACCGACAGATGTGCCGTTCCCTTATGGGAAGAGAAATTTGTAAAGTATATTTAAAGACATTAAATACTTAATATACATTGCCTTGCGGCGTAATCGGGACTACGATGGCTCATTGATGGCGTGCAGCGCAAAAAGTTTTCGGCGGACGAAGTTAAGTATCTGCAAGTACTGTCTTCATGAGTCACTGTGGGTTTAATTTGGACACGCACGCTGACAGAAGAGAATATTCACACACATGTAAAATATAAACATTGATATCATGTTTACACACATTTAATATATAAATATTGTGTAGTCGAATACATTTGAACGGGGGAAGGGCTCATGCATTTGAACGAGCGCGGGTATTCGGGATAATTAGAAATTGTTGAATTTATATGGGCCTAGGTACAGGGTAGTATAGAGGATTTTTCATCTAGTGTGAACATATTGCTCCCATCACCTACCATCTCCATAATAGACATAGCGAGTTAGAAAACTTTTACATTGTCGTGAGTTGCCTGCGAGCGAGATTATGAATTGCATTCTATGGACAGTGTAAAACTGGCAAAAACATATATAGATGCTTTTACGAAAAGTAAAAGCACCACATCTATAGCGGTCTATGCACATGACCGTTATTAAATTTGTAGCTCTAAAGAAGTGCCGTTTATATTTATATGACGATCTGCAGTGGCATATGCTTCTCCACGATTGAAACGTAGGACGTTAGTCTTGTTTAGATTTATTGTCATTGTTGATTTTCATTGCACTACTTGGCCGATTCAGTACGATAAAACCGTAAGTGGTTTCGGGATTTTGCGAGAACAATCGTTCTCGCAAAATCCCGAAACCACTTACTGAATCGGCAAAGTGGTGCAATGAAAATCAACAATGACAATAAATCTAAACAAGACTAACGTCCTACGTTTCAATCGTGGAGAAGCATATGTCACTGCAGATCGTCATATAAAGATAAACGGCACTTCTGTAGAGCTACAAAGTTAATCCTCATATTTGGCAGTGACTCTAACTTCAACACTCTCACTAACATCAACCGCTACCACTTGACACAATGCATGTCAATGGACGCACAATCACTGCAGGAACGTGTGAATTGCCTGCTTAGTTTGAGTACTGAATTATAATACATGCAGATTACTTGTAACTACCAATGATATAGTGAATAAACTGAATAATGAGATATAGATTATGGGCACTGAATATACACAACAACATCAATAATTTTTATTTGTCTAAATTTAGAATAAACTGCTGTTGATAAGTGGGCTAAACGATGTCGCGGGGGTGGAATTAGGGCCTACACGACGTAAATTTGTCTTCTGGCAGTCCTGTAATAAATAACCCTGAATATATATATATATATATATATATATATATATATAATCATAATTTGAAGTCAATTTCAGTATTATATGCCCTTAAAACTGCTGCACAGAGGTACTGAACCCTGAAGTTTTGGTTGTAATTTTTCATTAGTCGTTATGACGTAGACACCGACATTATTGTAGAATTTTACTGGTAGTAGTATTGCTGGTAGAGGAACATTTCGTGATGTGAAATATAACACATTCTAAGTGAATAAGAATTACCAGTAAGCACATTATCATTGAACAGGAGGCACGCTCTGTAGCGCTATGCACTTGCGCTACATGATGAAATGTGACCTCTTTATAAAAGAAGACGTATGCATTACGCATCGCCTTTGCCTGCTGTACACAAACGTATCATACACAGAAGAATTGATTGATCATAAGAAGAGGTCATGTGTGATTGTACACAAGCCCATGGTACACAATTAAACTGTACGGCTCGCCCGAAGTAGGGCAATCAATTAAACAATAACAACGTATTATCACAACTGAACTTTTGAACTTGACTGGCAAGACGCACGCCAACAATTATGGCGTAGTCGTGGGACATCGGCTTCATGTCCTCAGGTGACAGGTTTTCGCAGAACGCCCGTTGCACTCACAGCTAAGGCGGACCATTGATGTGAGCATACATGCACCCGAACTGTGTAGCTAGGCCCGCAAATACTGAGTTGATCATTGAGCAGTAGTGGTGAAGCATCGGCGATGCCGTGGGAGGTGCGTCGGGAACCGAGCACAGCATCAGCTTCGCTTGACGCGCGCGACACTCGCAAAGCAGCACCTCAGCGCATTCTCGTATCTGGATAGGAAGTTGGTGACCCCTACGAATGTCAACAATGTCGAGGCTAGGCATAAATAGAACGACTCGCGGGCCGGGCGGGCACGAGTGCAGCCATCGTATCCCTAGGCCAACGGCTGTGCGAATGTCACCACCCTCGACGAAGGCGCGCGTCACCTCCAAGGGTAAGATCGTAGGCTCGGCCTGGCGATACACTCCGAGCACGATGCGTAACGCCGACGAAATCCGAGCCAGACTGCCATTGCCGAGTACGAATACTCGCATCGTTGTGATGGGCCTAAGAGCGATGACTTGCGTGGCGGCTGGAAGACTGGCAGCCGGCTGGAAAGCTGGCTCGACGACTGTGGGGACCTCATCGAGTGGTTCCTCCTTAATGTCCATGACAGCCGGGTGCAAGGCCCGCACTTCTCGGGTGGACTCCTGCCGAGGGTCTGAGAGCATGTGATCAGATTTATGAATCTCATTGCACGGGGGTTGTATCTGACTGTTGGACTCCACAAGACGATACTTTGCAGCAGACGCTCCTGGGCATTCGGGATCGCTACTGGCTGTACCGGCTACCATTTGATCACTGTCAATGCTACTCATAGCTGCAGTACTCTGATTGACATCGTTTTGAGACGACGTCGTCGTGGTTGTCTTTGACCGTTGCCGCTTAAGACTTGACGCTTGTTTTACCGAGGTCACTGCGCTCGCAGCTTCCACAGGTTGGCTGCTCTGTGTTCCATCTGCGCTGGCCCGTAATGAGGTTTGCGCGTGCTCATCGGAGGTACTGTCTCGTCGCATCGAAATTTCGCGATTTTGCTGTTTGATGTGCAGCAAGGTTTCATAAGTTGCCTCGATCCTCACAAGTGAGTTTTCCGGCTGGACTTGATTCGTGTCTAACAGCCCACCAACGGGTATGACATGACCGGATCCTAGCAGGTTTGTTAGATGTTGGAGGCTCTTGGGAAATGCGGCATCTCTCTGAGACAATCCGCTAAACTGATATGGAAGTTCTCGCACTATGTCACGAAGCACTACGCTTACATCATTGAGCCCTATGCTGAAAAGCATCCCCAAATTACCGTCATAATGCTCCCTGTGCTGCATTGGTTTACGAGCGATTTGATTGATTTTACCGGCAAAGCGACCACGAATCAATTCCGACACGTGAGTTGAACTGTATCCAAGCTTTTCGTTAGCGTTTGATTGAACGGCAAGTTTTCGCTTAGTATGCTGTGGTTGCACACTGCGTTTCAGTGATTTCAAATCGTTGTCGGTTCTTTGATCCCTTTGATCTTCGACATCCTGGGACATACACGTGGCACCATCCGCTTCCTGCACTGGAGACTGATGATCAGATGATGTCGACTCGGCTTGTGAGACAGATTTGTCATCTGACTGTTCACTCGACGTGTTCAGTGACGTGTTGGAAGCTGAACTTGTGTCGTTTCGCTGACAGGTTCGCTCATGCCGTCTTTGATGGCGTCGAACCTCGAATCTTATCTCGCAGTATCGACAGGAATAGGGACCGAAGTCATGGGCCAGTGACACATGTCTCCAAACATGCTTCTCCTGATAAAAGGACTCTGGACAATAGGTGCAATGAAACTTGCCATCTCGAAATGCACGATCGGCCGATCTCGGTCGGTCGCCTCGGCCCTTGGTGGCTTGGCCTGAAAACGCGCTCCTTACGAGAGGCGAATAATCGTCGGCAGTCAGAATGAGCTCGAACGATGTCTCCATATCTTCGACACCTTCAATCTCCTGCACTGGAGCCTGATGATCAGATGATGTCGACTCGGCTTGTGAGACAGATTTGTCATCTGACTGTTCACTCGACGTGTTCAGTGACGTGTTGGAAGCTGAACTTGTGTCGTTTCGCTGACAGGTTCGCTCATGCCGTCTTTGATGGCGTCGAACCTCGAATCTTATCTCGCAGTATCGACAGGAATAGGGACCGAAGTCATGGGCCAGTGACACATGTCTCCAAACATGCTTCTCCTGATAAAAGGACTCTGGACAATAGGTGCAATGAAACTTGCCATCTCGAAATGCACGATTGGCCGATCTCGGTCGGTCGCCTCGGCCGTTGTGGGCTTGGCCTGAAAACGCGCTCCTTACGAGAGGCGAATAATCGTCGGCACTCAGAATGAGCTCGAACGATGTCTCCATATCTTCGACATCTCCAATCTCGTCGGAAAGGTCACTTTTGCTCTCAGTTTGCGCAGAGCTATAATCGCTCGCAGACTCGCCGAACGAGCGTCTTGATGGCGACGATTTTCCTCCGTTCGGACTAGATGCCGTTCTCTGTCTGACCGTCGTCCGTCTGCTGTGTGGCCGGTTTGCATTAAGGCCAGATGCACTTTTCCTGACCGTCCTGACTTCAGTGTCCTGGTTCGGATTCTCTTCTTCTTCTTCTTCTTCTTGTGCGTTCTTCCCATGGCTGTGGTCCCCTTTAAGACGATGGTGCTGCTGCTGCTGCCGCCGCCGCCACTGGCCGGCCTTGGCGATGGCGGACGGCTGCTTGTGCTTATTAAGCCGATGGCTGGCGAGTCCCGCCAGGGAGATAAATCTCCCGCCGCAAATGTCGCAAACGATAGTTGACTTGAGCAACTTTTCCAGATACACGATGCGACGCTGTAGAAGGGCACACCGTGAACATGTTGAAGTTTGCAGACTCACGCTACCTCGTCTCCTTCGAGGGCCACCCTCACGGGATGACCTCAAGGACGACTGTTCGTCACTGTCCGATGGCGCTTTGGAGCGTTCAAGGCCGTCGTGGGGCTCATAGGCCAATGAATTGGGTGGCATCCTGAAATATCAATGATACGAAAAAAAACACAAACAGGCATAACTAAGTGAATCATATAAAACTTTACGGTTAGGCGGCCCGAAACGAAATAGTACTCGTCCCCTACGTACCGTCGTTGTTGTTATTATTGTTGCCTACAACGCTCTCTGTATTGCATAAGTCAGATGTTCTGTTAGACCAAAAATCGGTTGTATACGCGTAATTTAAAACAGGCTTTGCGCAAGTCAGAATAGAGGCTAAAAGAAGTGTGCTGGACCGATTGAAGTTAATGTGCGTTTAGTATGTTTGATCTCGGCGGAATAATGTCCAACCGTCGGGGGTGAGTCCCACTTTGGGCTAAGTTTATATCTACTCGCCCTATTGCGTTAGTGCCTAAAACATTTAACTTCGCCTTCATAAGAAAATATATATATATATATATATATATACAAAATAATAGAAACGAAGAAAAAAACTAGCTGCATGTGCACAATTGAGCATGCTTTAGGTCAAGAACGATCCCATGTTGTCCCATTTCAATTTTTGTTGTCTGCCTTGCATTCGTGTTGACAATTAAATTGGTTTATCCTTGTCGTTTTGCTCAAACTATGTTGTAGTATAACCCGGGTAATTATTTAGCCTAATAAGTGCTGACAGTGAATTTAACCAAAGTATATTAAACTAACTTTTACAATATTTGGGAGGTGTTATGACGTTATAGCATATTGGCAGCTCATCAATCTACCTGCATATATAAGTTATTATTAATATGATAGTAAACTAATGTATATAAAAATAATTTTATATATATATATATATATAAGCCTAAATAGTAGGAACTAAAAAAGCAAGCTCATATGCCTTAACCATATTCACGGCAACACCGATTTTGCATGAGTCTGAGTAATGAACTCGTGAGTAATTAAAAATACATATTAGCCTAGCACATGCGCATTTACAAATGCAAACATGTGCCCTTAAGAACAAAAGTGCGAATGAGCAACAAGGTCATACAGACGAACAAACGGAAAGCAAAGGTGCCCGCTCGTATATTTAATTACAGATAGACGGCCACTAAAAGAGAAGGCGCTGTGTGGCTTTTTCTAATGCCCCCTCTAATAAATTGATGTTCTATTCAAGCATTTGCAATGCATACGCGCAACTTCCAAGACGCGTGGAGCGAGCGGGTTCGGACAACAACGGCGACATCTTGTTATTTTTGATGAGTCACGCGCGGGACTTCTTCGTTTCTCTACTCATCAGGCGGTGGGCCGGGTGATTATATATATATGTATATATATATATATTTTTTTTAATAAAATGCGACTGAGTATTATATATATATATATATATATATATATATATATATATATATATATATATATATATATATATATATATATATATATATATATAATACTCAGTCGCATTTTATTAAAAAAAAAAGATATATATATACATTGTGATAACAGACAACATAGACAAATAAATTTGCCGGCGGGCTATGTCGGTCCAAATATATATATATATAAATATACTAATTTTCTTTGAGCCACGCGCGCTAGAAATGTTTTCAAAAGCTCCTTCGGACAAGAGAAATGACTTTTTATTAAAGGATATATATATATTAAGTAGCCCCGTTTAAAGGGGATACGCCAAGTCCGGTGTGCGTCCAGCCTTGGGAATAATAGAAACAATAGTGAACACGGCGTGCGTCGCCGGCAGCAATCTGAGCGACTAGTGGGACTCGCAAACCCACAAAGTCCAAATCTCGTTCCCTATCCCCTCCAGCTCGAAATTGTAAGACACTGTCCCCAAATTTTAAACTGAGTCTATTTGGGCCATTGGGAGTCGCGCAGACTTCCTAACGGTGAAGTAGGTGAACGTTGTGAGACAAGCAACGAGCGACACTCTATTGTTCATCTGCGCACTGATACAGTGAAGCGTTTCATCTAGCATCTCGCCTACCTGGCAACAGGTGGAGGTGTGGTTGATGCTGCTATTGTTGCTGTGGATGCTGTGGCCGTTATCTAGGTAGAACCGCTGACTCTGCACCGGGTCGCTTGCGCTTGAGATCTGCTGCTGCTGCTCTTAGCAGTTAGCCGGTCACCGTCTCTGATGAAGCCGACATCATGACTGTCCTGGTTTCATCTTCTGTCTTGTAGATGATAGAAGCCATCTTGCTTGCTTGGTTCGTCCAGCAGCCGACTCCCCTCGCTGCGCTAACATCGCACTGAGTGGTTCGGCGGGTGCGCACTAGATGGCGCCACTATAGCGCACGTCGCCGCGCACTCTCTCTAGACTCTATCTCTAAACATGGAAAAGCGTTTCGTCTATCTAACCATGCATGCCCAATCCTATTTTGCTATTGTTGTTATGCTCTTGATTTATATTATTTTCATGATTTACAATTCTTGGCCAAGTTGGAACGTGTCTAGCTTGCTATAGAGTGGCGATGCCAGCCAATGGCTGCGTCATCAATCTACCGTGCTAACGGTGGAGGCGGCGTCTCGATTATAAACGGCAAACGATACTTAGTTGGCTTGCATACCCTCTCTCGCATCGGTCGTCCCGTGTTCAGCTTCGATGATTCGTCTGCCAGTTGCCGAATGCAGCTCGTCGTGTCGTGGCTGAGTGGGCTAAGAGTCTCTAAACATATCGTTTGTTACAAAAAAATAGCTGTCATCAACACCAGAGTATTTAGGTGCTTGCTGTTTCTCAGCACACTGCCACCCAGCGTGCACGTATGTGAACTATGATGCAGGTTTAAGGAGGCCGCCAGCATCCCAAGCTAATCAATCAGTTACCACGTAGTGAATGAGGCATGGTCAGGCCGTTTCTTTTTTCGTTTACTTCAAGTCGTCTTGGCTCTAGGATAACAGGTTGCTTCGCTTTTGTGAACGCCGCTCGTTGTATAATCTCGCTTACCTCCGTGTGCTTTAGAAATTGGTCGGAACGTCTTAGGAGGCTAAGCGGATGGAGATGATCACTTCAATTTGAGCGCCTAATTTATAGAATGGCATAAAAACTTCACGCCGGTTTTCCTTTAAGGAGCGTGTACATGCCTGTTTTCATTCGTGCTGTCTTGTAAGGTCGATCTTGTAAGTGCATCCTTAACTCCGTACAGCCTTATTTATGACGGCTCCTCCTAAAAATGCTTAGAGTCCCGTGTACTTGCCCGGTAATTGAATTGTTTTCACCGTTCTGCGTAACTGCATCTTGACCTTGCGAGTTTGGGCAAGGCCCAGATCTTGTGCAGGACTTCTGCTATTTTTTCGTTTCGCTAGTATTTAGAAGAGACTGGGCTACGTTATTCTCGGTTATTGCCTCATTTCTAAATTGAGTATTCCGCTCTTTCTTTCTTTCTGTCAGTGCACCTAGAAATGTCAACACTGTTGTAGGGCCCTTTGAGACTTACACCAGCTACTACTCAGTTGTTGGACTCTGGGCACCCTGGACTTGTATTTCGGATCAAGTTTTGTTCGTTGGGATACGCAAGTTTGTTCTCCTTACGGAAGATAATAGAAGTTGCGTTCGTCCTCACTCTGTTACTTGTTGCGATTGCCTTTCGCTTGCTTCGGCTAGATGTGACATTTATTTAAACTTCATATTTTTTAGTTGTGCACTCAGAAAACGTTTTGACTCTGCTGCTCTCTGTATGGGATGGACCCTGCTCTCTTGCACTCTTTTGTTTTGCGTCACTACCTCCACAATAAAGCGGCCTTCCTTTGTATGTCGGCATATCTCAGTAAACGTATTGCCATTCGGGCAGGAGTATTTAGTTCGTCGTCACGTATCTGCGCATATGATTACGATCACACTACTGAGTCTTCTTCCTCCGAGCCCCTCCGATCATGAGTCACTAGAATAGCGGCATCAGAAGTATTCCGTTTGTGACATAAAGCTAATTCTTCAGAAGCGCCACCCAAGCTAATCCTACCACTTGTAGTGGTTATCTATAAGGCCCGGCCACTGAGTAAGACTGAGATCGGGGGACCGGGGTTGCAAAGCACGCTAAGGGTGCAAGTAGGAGACGGCAAAACTTTCGTAGACACCCTTCGAGGAATTGGAGCCCATATCAGACCAAGCAAAGTGGACAAGCGGAAAAGCGTGTGTGGGACTACCCAGAAGAGAGAAAGAGGGGGATTTCATTCAACGGCTGGAGAAACATCGGGAGGGCGCGGAAAAAGTACATGTTGCATCTATACGAGAAAGCACAAAGCTATAGGATGACAGTTGAAATTCGATGGCGACCGAGACGGTCGCTTTTTGACAGATCGGTGCATTCTTGGATGAGTGGAAGTGTAGAAGCCTCCACTTGCCGAGAGAGACCACGATTAGAGTAAGTGAACCAACGCTTCGTGGAGCCTGCGAAGTAACCCCGCTCCCGACGGAATAAACCTCTCCCGACGGAACCGAAGCTGAGACGAAAACGTAGAAGGAGGCGACGGACCTGTTCGACGCCATTTTAGCACTCAAGACAGCCAAGGAGATAACTAGGCGGGACAGGTTTACGCGGTAGCCTCGGAAGAATGGTTGGTACAAGGAGCCGAGTGAGGCGCCCCTTCAGGACGGCATGTTATTTGGAATAAGCCTTCTCCTGGATAGATGTAAATTTACAGAAAGATAGGCGAAGACACAGCTGAATCAAAGAGAATTGCAGGGACGCATTTCCCGCGGCTTCGAAGAAATGGCAAGTGTCACCGAGCCTGCGGGGGTGGAGTCGAATCCGGATTCAGTGGGTCAGTGAATCCCACCGCATGTGCATCATACATTCCCGACAAAAACTGCGTAAGGAAGGGTTGTCCATCCATATTATATTATATCATTTAACATAAGCGAACACAGTGATTTTTAGAGGCATCTGCTTAATACTGTAACATAGATCGCCCGTTGGCACCAATTAGACATCATCCCACAGTCAGTGGTATCGGCCAGTAGTCGCGCTCTACATTAGAGAGTTTGCAAGTGAACGCCTGTGTGACGAAGTTATGAATGTGCGCCAAATCGAAATACTTGATCCACTTCGTGAGCCTGGCCGAATAGCGTAGGCCAGATACGCCATGCTCGACAATAGCGGTGCTCAGTTTTTCTCGAACAGTAAAAAGGTCAGTCTCCGGATGACCCTTATCGTCTCTAAGCTGTTCATCGGGCGGCCTGTGCGGGTGCGTGGTACCGGCGCGTGGTATGCCTCCCAAGAACACTACTAAAAGAGCACCGTTCGTTAAGGCGTTATCTTAATATTGTGGACGCGTATATGTATATATATATATATATATATATATATATATATATATATATACAATGTTTTTGTGTAATAAAAACATGAATTTGCAGAAAAAATCGGTTTATATTGGTAGGCCATAAATATGATTGGCCATTGCGATTTCGTTTGATTGCTTTTCCCGTGCAACGTATCGGCGTGATTTTAAAAAATGGAGAAAAAAGAGTTTCGAGTGGTTATCAAGAATTTTTTTTGAAAGGTTGGAATGCGACCCAAGTGTAAACTGAGTCAGACGAGGTGTACGGTGACTCTGCGCCATGTTTTGCCACTGTTTCCAACTGGATTAATGAGTTAAAAAGAGGTCACAGGAGCACCGGGATGAACTACGTTCAAAACGCCCAAAAGCGGCAACTGATTAGGAAAACGTGGAAAAGGTGCGGAAAATCGTTGCCGCAGATAAGCGAGTGAACATTAGAGAGATAGCGGAGGCCTTGGGGATCAGTTTAGGTAGTGTGCATTTCATCCTGCACGAAAACTTGAAGATGAAAAAGCTCAGAGCAAAATGGCTGCCGCATTTGCTTAACCAAGGCCAAAAAGACGCGCGTGTTTCAATATATATATATATATATAATTCAATAAATTATGATTCCGATCTCTAAATTTTGAAAAAGATTGTTTCGAGTGGGTATGTGTCACACCCACCAGAATCAAACTCGCGCGTTTGTAATGTCTGAGTAACCGGCCACTTGTTTGCCTTGACGTAAGTAGATTTAAAGAGCCAATTAGAGGAATACGTGTGTGGTTGCACCACGCTCCAGTCTACCACTAATTGCTAATTAGTGTCTTAACGCGTGGTCTTCCCACTGAAAAGGTTCAGAAAGCACGTGTCAAGCACGCGGCGCGACACACAATCTACAAATTGCTTACAATCGAAGCGGTAGTGTAACAGTCTGAACCGAATACAGGCAACGAAGCACACTGCCGTGCGACTCCATCTGTCGTCGTTACGAAGGGTGAATGGTCTGCCAAAATGAAAGGTGAACGGTACTCGTGCGCTTCGAAGGCTTCAAACGGCCGGTCGACTGACGTGAGTTTAGCAGGGAGCTGCGGTCAACAATAAACTGGTGTCGCGTGCGAGAGGTCCTCCTACGCATCCCATTCAACAAACGACAAAAAGGTGAAGGCCAGCCACCACATGCGCAAAATTTGTGACAGTAAACGTGGTTAACGCGTTGAAAAATCCCATAAATGATGATGCCACCCCACCATCATCCCCCATATCATGTTGGCCAGAATACAACTGCACTGACGGGCAGAGCTGAAAAGGCAATTTGCGTGTGTTCACTTTTTTTGCGGATTTACTCATAGCTTGACTTTAACTTAATAACTCGCAACGTATCTTGCTGCGTCTGCTTAGCGCGCCGCTTGCTTCTATAGCAGAAGCCGCGCACACATAAATGTACTCATGCACCGATTGAGGGCTCCGCGAATGATCGTTGATCTAACTTGTGGACTTGCAAGAGTCGCCAAGCGATAAGACGTCACGATCCTTGGGCAGCACTAGGACAACGGGAAAGTGAGATGGATTATCTTTACGAATCATCCTTAGGGAATTTGTGGCCTGCGCTGATAATTGATGATAGTGTGTAAAACATGCAGATGAAAGTCGGTACAGTTGTCACCACTACCGAGCTATCATAGGGTAAAATGTCAATTGTATGATTAGTATTATTATTATTATTATTATGCAATGAACTGGAAATGCTTGGATTTGCGATCTCGGTGTCAAGCCAGTGCGATTGTTCTGTGAAAGCGCTCGCAGCGAGTTCTAAGAGAGGCATACCATGCCAGAGAAGGCCGTCCAGTTGCTTGAGTTTAGCTGTAGTAAGCGTAGTTTTGTAGTTCGTCACCTGAATATGAACCAATCCATATATATTGCAGAGTCTATCTAAGAATAGTGTCAACTCACGGGAAGCTTTCATCGGGCTGTTTGCGCAACGGTCTGCATTATGGAGCGTATGATGCGTTTCGACGATGGTTAAATCATAGTTTGGCATGCAATATCCCTACGTAGGAGAACCGAGTTCGTGTAAACTTCCTCAAACCCACAGTTCTCATCAATACGGTACGGTACGTTCATGAGATTCTGACACCCCGCTGCCTACACAGGACGATAGAAGCGCAGACCGTGTAACGACATCTTCATCTCTTTCCAAGTCGACCTGACGTCTGTAGTAATGACTATCACCGTCAGACAGCGATCGCATGCGAGAACAGCAATACCAGCAAGATAATTTTAAATTTAGAGACGTATTGAATGCAGGTTCAATGATGTGGACTGCGAGTGGTAGGGGTGCTAGATCCGCTCGGGAGGACGATGCGTACAAAGGGGTGGGTGGTGTGCACCCTACGTGGCGTCCTTATGTAAGAACTTTTAGGATGATTGCTTAATATTCGAGCCGCTTATCCTATTCGCTAATGGCTAGCATGCTCTGTTCACGTGAATCCGATCGAACATGTGCATGAAAACCTGAAACGACGAGCTGGAGCTAGAACTCCAGTTCTTGCAACACTTTCTCGCTGAGCTCGTAAGTGCTACGCGAGACGTGGAATTATATCCCACAGCAACTCGGGTAATGAGTTAAGTGGATCAGTCTCTTGTCTTGGCATCATTGTGTCGGCATGCCGCCGTTATTAGAGGACACTAAGGTAGAATAATGATATGCTATATTTAATTAAAATAACATTAAAAGTTCAAATTAAACAATTTAACCATACATTTGGGCAAAAATGCGCCAGCATCATGGCCGAGATGCTGGCACACCCTGCCGTTTACCCCCACGGCGTCAAAGTAGAGGGAGTACGTTGATGCAATCGGGAGCCCAATTGGTACATTAGTTGTAATAGCAATTTAATGAGACACGGCGCTGTCCAAGCTCCAAGCTAGTCTACCGACGTACCTTGGAGCCTAAAACGTATGACGCCTACCAGAAATAGTCAGGAAGCAAAGCAGTTTGTCACGTACAACTACCATAGCGTGACAGCCCATTATAACCACTGCATAACCCTGCACGCGTTGAAATATTGTAACGATGCAATCAAATCGCATCGCCACCAAATGTAACGCTATTGGTTACGCTAAGTCGAATGGGGAATGTAAGCTCAGACAGGCGGTTATTACCAGACGAGAGACTCGAGACGATGAGTGACAACACACAGCGTAAGGTCTTAACTGGTAGCGCTGCCGGACGAAGGATGCGTGATGATCCTCCCTCCCCCGGGCAATTTGTTTGCTCAAGCGACGCCGCGGCGTTCGTCTAGTAATGATGTTAACCTGATGGCTCTCTCTAATCTTCGACGTCGCTGATTGGTCGGCGGTGGTGCACGTGCCCTATTGTCACCAGCACGCAGCTTAGCGGTCTCCTTGGTCGTCACGGTGCACGTTGCATTGGATGCTTGATTGACTTACGGACGTCATCCGTTATCGGCGGCGTAGGTCGTTGTAGTTCACATCGGGTGTGGTGTTTGATGGTTGGTCTATTGACGCCACGTAGTTCGGTTGCTACACTGTAGTAGTTAACTTCGTTACAATATTGTGTGACAATGCTTCCGATTTGGCGTCTTGTGTTGGGCTTCGTCTAGGGACCGCCAAGGCATTAACCATACCATGCGCTGCTCACAGGGGAGATTGCACACCCACTGCAGCCAGATAAGATCAATTAAAAGCGTAGACAGAAGAACGCCTGTTCTGGTCAACCTCAACAGCTAGTCCGTCATCAGCAATAACAACTGACCGCCAAACACATAATTCCGCGCTCGACACCGTCTGTCGTACCGCAGAGGAGCTGCGTCTCTCCGCTTGGGTGCACAATGGTTGTTCTAGAAACTGTGAAACTCTCTTTATACCACTGAGTGTTAGATATATTTTGTACGCAGACGATCTTAACATATATATGTATATGGTGCACCGGACTCCCCATCAGCGCACACAGCACTGCATAGCACTGTAGACGGTGTCAGCCAGTGGTGTATTGACAACGGTATGCAGTTCTCCGATCGATGATAAGTGTCTTGTTTTAAAAAACGGCTCCTCTGAGCTAAACTACCTGCTAAATGACCCAACACTGTCAACTGCCAATGTGACTCGGTATATTGGAGTCTTAATTGCAGCGCATATCAAGTAACTAATCAAAACAGCATCTTCACTTAAGAATATGTTGTTTCGCTGTTTCATTGTTAAGGAGCCTACAGTGTATCTTCGTTTGTACAAATCGATTGTGTTGTCCAAACGCTTCTACTGTTCATCCGTTTGGTATTCACATGCGTAGGTATGTTTGAAGGTTTGCAAAGGAGGCTCTTAAAGGCACTTCGCAGAAGATGCGACCTCGAAGCGAACAATATTAATTTATCGCCCTCAATAGACACACTCGGGAGACAGACTAATGACAGACTGGTTCTGGCTCAACTTGTGGTTGCGAACAACTTCATTGAACACTTTTGAAGTGCGTCCGAACATGACAAACGCCTCATACTCCAATTATGTATGTGCCTAGACGCGTTGCAAGAACGGAACGCGTCAATCATATGTACACAACTGGCACGTAGCCAGGGATATTCACAACAGAGCGACTGTGCAGGTCCCTCCTGTGAGCAGTCTTTCTTCACCCTATAATTCGCGAATAAAGGAGCTTTTATTCGATTCTAGACCGATCGGTGGCTAGGACGGTTTGTTCAGTAATCACGAAGAATCTGTCGTCACTTACCACTACCTACCAACATCACTTATCGACTGACAGAGACTCGTATAATCAGAATAAACATCTGCAGAATCGTATATATGTATATATATATATATATATATATATATATATATATATATATATATATATATATATATATATGTATATATATATATATATATATATATATATATATATATATATGTATATATATATATATATATATATATATATATATTGACATTTAAACATGTTGACGATGCAAGTCTTAAATCAATTAACTAGAACAATACACAGACACACACACCATATATGCTCTTGATTATATGGCAGTTAAAGTGAGTGTATCTCCATAAGTAGAACTACTAACTGGTTGGCTAACAAGAATTGTTGAATTGCGATCGACTTGAATTTGTTTGATGTCCGGAGGATGTCTGCTACGCGGTCAAAAACACTGCGTCAGCCGATCATAAAACCTATCATATGAATGTTCGGTCTCTGACCACTGTTCTCTCAGCAGGCGCGGCGCTTCTTCTGTTGTTTACACGGATCGCAGCTTAAATATTTCGATACTGTTGCGGTTGAACTGCGTTGACGTTGTGGTTAGACGGTCGCCGTTCTCTCTATGGTACGTCGTGTGCCTTCTCTCTCTCTCTACTCCCTATATATATATATATATAGGCTCTTTTTTTATATATATATCGTGCGCGCGCTCCGTCTGTCTCGTTTACCCTTCCCCTGTCCTTTGTGGTCAAGAACTCATGATTTGAACAGACAGAAATAGTCACTTAGATTCGATCTCTAGAATCAGTACGGAGTGATAATAATAATAATGTACGCAGCGAAATAATAAAAACACGTCTTATGATTCATAATATTTCCATCCACATCTTATTATCATAGTCATTACAATCAACATTCATCATTAGAATCCATCCATCAGTCATCATCATGAGATCTTGCTGGTGGTGGTCGAGACGACGGTCGGGCGGTCATCGATATGACGAGAACCTCGGCACTGTTGTTTTTATTGTGGTCATCCTGCGTGCGGTTGTGTTGGATCCACCGGAATGCGACGTCAGTTCAGCGTACGATACTGTCGTATCGCAATGTGATCGGCCACTCGAACGTCATGGGAATCATAGGGTATAAGCTTGTATCTCGAATTGTCTCTCGAATCATAGGCCGCCGCCGAATTCGAAGTTGCTGCACTGTTTAGCCGGTGCGCACGCCATAGGGCGTAGTGGCTGGCGCTCGCTTTGTTATCTTTTTCTGCGCTGGCGACAGTTTCGAGTATCGCCTACTTTGATGTGGCAGCGTCAGAGCGATTCAAATGATTGAACACACATTGTGGCTGCGATGTGGGAGCCGATTATGTTCCGATTGAATTGCCTTTTATCTACTTTATCTATCTATAACGTTCCCTTCGTCACGCCAGGTGCTTGTCACAATACTAGGGAAACTAGAGCGAATTGGAAAATGCACGAGTATTTTCTCCCACAAATCCAGTGAACAAATGGCAAATTAATCTTCACATTCTTCCACACACAGACACCGTTGGACTTATGGCGGGATGGCTATAAACGCCCAGCCAGCGGACGTAAGAGTTTATTGGACAAAATACGGCATAGATGATAGACAGACCCCGCATACGCGGTACATGTAGCTGAGCAAGATATCAATGCATTTGTTCATCCCGCATCTCCACTGCAGTCTTCTTGCGGATGGCTCTTGGACGTCATTTATTATTAGGCACAGTCCTGGTTTGAAATTACTTTTTTTCTTAAAAAAAATTATATATATATACTGTTTGCCCCAGGATAGGAGAAACTATTATCAGTTAATAAAACCATTGAAAGGAGTCGCAGAAGCGTGAAACTCCTCTTTGACAGTTTGTCAGAGCGGGTAGTAGTAACAACGCCAAAGTAACTGCAAGTGACGCAGACTGTTCGAGAGGACTCTAGCGACAATCCCCCCACAAATGCGATACTCGGCGACGCGGCGAGGTAACCAAACGTCTGACATATACGTTGTAGTACATACACATTTTAGTGTGTTTTATCAGCTGATACATTGGGATTGAAATGCGATTGTGGTATATCTGGTTAATCAACCTTTGAACAGCAGTAAAGCGGTTCCTAAGGATAGTAGGTTTGTTTTGTGCAGCTGTTTTTGCACAATTTTAAGAGTTTAAATCTGTGCAGGACGTAGTCCTCTTATTAAACATTTAGTGCTTGTACGTTATTGGCGTCATTGGCAAGAAAGAGTGTTGCGATTCACCCTCTTAGCCGTGAGAGCAATTTTGGACGTTAACGCGGCTTCTATGCCTTGATCATATGTGGATAACTTAGTATTTAAAACTTCGGTTTAGAAAAGTAATGAAATATGGAGCAAAAACTTACATGTTTATCATTATCACATTTATTTCACTCGCAGTGAGTATGCTTGTAACATCGCTATTCGAAGGAACAGAGTTCCTCATTATTACCCAACACAGCCTGGGTAGACGCATGATACTTCGTACATGCTTGAGACCGCAGTCGATAGATGCACTCTGTGTACTCCTCGTGGAGATTCGTATTCGGACAGACCAGGTGATGGTATTCATAAAATATATATCTGGTAAAGATGTGGCAATTGTCACATGTACAACCAGACCAGAAGTAAGAGGCACTGAAAATACCCAGGTCTCCAACCCCTCGTCGGTTCTTGTTCGACTAGAGTTTCCAATTTTGAGACAAAGCCTTCCAATGGTAGTGTACGCGGCATCTTCAACCTCAATCGAATTATCTGCACGCCCGGTAAAGGTGAGGTCTTCACAGTCTGACATGAGGTGCATGAATAATAAAAATATATTTAAATTTTCGGACGTAGTCTTCTAGGAGGTCTGCTCACTCAATGTGGCTTAATCCAATTTGTGGTCCCTTTGAATAAGTGGGATGACTCAACAAGAGGAAAATAATCTTACTTGCCGAATAACCTACGTAAAATAGTTCTGCAGACTTATAACGTGAAATGGCTCTGTTCGACAGAGCTTTTAAGTAGACGGTCTTAATGACGAAATACTAGAAACATTTCTGGGATGAGGTTCAAGAGAACTGGTCTGAAATCTTGATTGACGTAAGCTTACGCTGGCTCTTCAACTTTGCAAACATATAAAATGTGCAGCCCTTCGTTTGTGTTTCTGCCTCATTTGACCAAATCTATAGGTACTTTTAGAAGCACTAATAGGAGTACAAAGAACTCTTCAGGCTACTTAGTAGCAGCCGGGACTTTCTGCTAACATTAGGCTTCGTGTACCGATTAGACAGCACCATATCGTTGGCGATATGAGGTTCAACTGCTCCTTACGTTACTCACCTTAGTTACCTAAGTATTAGCATAACCAAGTAGAAGTACACAATACAGTTAAAAAACAATAGAGTAAAAAACCGGAAAAGCGTTGGGCACTGCGTTGAAGGTAGATACCTAAGTCAAGGAAAGCTTAGCTCCAAGGGTCATTGCTGATAAACGAAGCAAGGCCAAACATTATAACAGCTAAAGAGACAGCAGAACTTCAAATGAGGATGGATTTGGTTGGATCTTGGACCTCTGGGGGAGCTCTGCATGCATGGAGAGGTCAGCTTAAACTGCATACGCTTACTGGTCTGCCCAGTAAGGGCCCTGACAGCCCCATAAGGTGACCATAAAACAGGCTCCTTGAAGGGTCCTATGTACCGTTCACCCGTAGGCCTCGCAGTATGGGCCATAGTAACTATACAAACTGGACGGCGTTACTATTGCATTGCGGTGTTGCGGCAATCTCTTTAGGATGCTACACTGTCTTGCATTGTAGCTCTGTTTTTCTTTACCTGCCTAGCGTTCGCAACCGATCCTGTTTTGTACCAGTTAAAATTATAACTTTGGGCTCAATCAGCAAAGACACAATAGCATTCCTGCGTAAATTGGCGGCATAAACAAAAGGAATCTCGAAGAAACGCCCAAATGCCCTATGGAACTAATAAAGAAAGCTACCCGAATAGATATCCATCAATAATTGTTCTCGTGGCTCACTGGTTACGTCATTAGCTATAACTTTTTGGTTAATGAGCCCATATTTGTTGGTCCCAGTTCATCGAAGATCACCCAACATTAGGTCAGTTCGTCTTCTCGTTGGCAGACCTCACAGCTCGGCCTGGCTGTCAAGTTTATATTATCTAAAGGTTATTTTACTAATGCATGCTAATCCTCGGACTTAAAGTGCCAACATACTCTCCGTGAGCCGACCATAGGCAAAGTAGAAGCTGGATTCAGGTTACGGGTAGTTAATCCATTCTTGCTAACCTTTTCTATCCATTGCTTGCTCCATTGTAATAACGCGAGTACTCCCCACTGGGGAATCTGATTTGTATCCGCACTGCCGTCTACGCAAATGCAAACAATATTTTAGGCCCCGGCTAATAGTAAATAACGCTAAACGGAGATATTCTTTTAGGTATGTACCTAAACGCCGTTAATGCACTTGCATTATACCACGGTCCTTTTTGAGCTAGCTTTACCACTTGTAACGTTCATGTGGCTTTCCTTCTTCTTTAGGTCATCTTCGGAGAGAGGAGAGTAGAATAGAAAGCGTTTTTTTTATTGAAATTAACCGGAGGTGCAGAACACGTGTGTAATGTATATAATATATATATATATTTTTTTTTGCAAACGAGTACAATAAACCACCTTATTTGGTTAACTCAAGTTCACCTTGGTATTATTAAAAAAACTCTAAACTAAAAAATATTAATATTATTTTTAATACTATATCTAAATGTATATTGTTAAAAATAATTAGTAAAATTATAATCATTTCAATGTCAAAAATAATATGAATATTAGTGCAATAACAATCATCATATAGAGAACAGCAGTCGTGTAATATTAAACTGTTAGGGCACTTAAGAACTTCTTCTGTACAAAATCTTTAATGTTGCCTTCAGGTAAATGTATTGTTAACACATTCCGAACGAGCGAATGTTCCTGCATGAATGATCTTCCAATGAGACGATTATTGATGTTTATATAAAATAACCTACTTATGAGGGCAGGGCGTCTTGGAGGTCAACGAAGCAACCAGCGGCTCATCGGAGATTCACCTATTGATCTGTATTTGCATGGCTGCTAGGTGCTGCGTGCATGATTGATGCGCCCACGTCAAGAACAGGTATACGTGACGATGCTTCTATCGTATAACACTGGTAGCTAGTGAAGTCAAGTGATGACACGTTCCGAAAGCTTAACACGAATATATACTTAGGTGTACAACACGTTCGCATATATATATATATATATATATATATATATATACAGAACACCCCAAATAAGTTTCGGGCGTTACAGGGAATTGCAAAACTTGTTAGAGCAACTATTGAGTGAGAGTGAAATTACAAAAAATTGTGATACTAGTATTATTGCCCGACATAGGAGTACAAATTCTGCAATTGCAAGACGACCAGACCTATCTATACAGAAATCAAGCTGAAAATGCTGCTTTCTCTAAAGATATACGACGCAAGAAGACGTGACTTGGTCTTTTATAAGTGAATTCGTAAAAATGAAGTTCTATTATTTGCCAGAACGTTCAGTACCTCGAAATCATAAACATGTGTCTATTCAGAACGCCTAAACTGACATGTTCAAGAGAATGTGCATTTTATGGTATTCTGGTATCAAATCTAAGAAGGCCCAAGTAATTAAAGTTTTCTGGTGGGCATGTCGAGATTGAGTGTATGCATAATTGACTTAGTCTATCAAATAAATCACGCATTATAGCTCTAGAAGCACACACAACTGCTTTTTATCTTACAGTAACTGCTCAAAGGTTCTTTCGTGGCACGTCTTGAAATATATATATATATATATATATATATATAGAAAATATTGTGATGATTTATTATTCACTTACAATACGTTTGCACACTCGGCAATTCTCGTCTTTAATATATATATATATATATATATATATATATATATATATATATATATATATATATATATATATACAGGGTGTTGCAGGAATATTTGAAGCCCGATATACAGAATTGTAGAGCTCGTTAAAGCAAATATTTTTTCCAATGGAACATGGTCTCTGAGAAGTCTTGTTTCGGAGTGAGAGCGATATTACTACAATTTGTGACACTGGTGTTTTTGCCCGACATAGGAGCACAAAATGTGCTGTTGCGAGACAACCAGTCTTCCTAGACAGAAACTAAGCACACCATCGTGTTCGTGATATTCTGCTCCATCTGAAGAATGCGAGCCCGTCTTCAGTCAGAAGACGCGACATGGTCGCTTAAAAGAGAATTCGCCAAAAATAAAGTTCTTTATTAGCGTTCACGCCAAATACTTTAGAATCATAACCCTACAACCACTCACAGCGCTCAAAACGGACATATTCAGCCAATGCGCAATTCATGGTATAGCATCATTTTGGTACCAAACTTATGGCAATGCGAGTTGTGGTTGCGGAGTAATTACGATTCCGTTTTGAGCGCTGTGAGTGGTTGTAGGGTTATGATTCTAAAGTATTTGGCGTGAACGCTAATAAATAACTTTATTTTTGGCGAATTCTCTTTTAAGCGACCATGTCGCGTCTTCTGACCGGGCTTGCGTATTCTTCAGATGGAGCAGAATCACGAACACGATGGTGTGCTTAGTTTCTGTCTAGGAAGACTGGTTGTCTCGCAACAGCACATTTTGTGCTCCTATGTCGGGCAAAAACACCAGTGTCACAAATTGTAGTAATATCGCTCTCACTCCGAAACAAGACTTCTCAGAGACCATGTTCCATTAGAAAAAATATTTGCTTTAACGAGCTCTACAATTCTGTATATCGGGCTTCAAATATTCCTGCAACACCCTGTATATATATATATATATATATATATGCTTTCCAAATAGACACTTACCTTGTACTGACACGTTTGTGAACAGACATCGTCACGTGCCAGTCGCAGTACCGTCCACACGGTACTAAGAGCCGCGCGATTACATTCGTACTGACGGCAGCAAGTTGAAGTATTTTCAAGGGTTGTCTACTGTAGCTGGTTTCTACTGTTTAATAGGCACAACACCCATTGTTGGGCAAGCGAGAACCCGTATTTGGGGTCATCTAAAGACCTTCGTCTACGAGACTTCGATCGAGTCCCGTGAAGAGTGGTGAAACTTGGGGACCAGGATAACCCGCTGCTCAGGCCGTCCAAGCAATGCCCGGCATATTTCAAGACGTTCAACGGAACTATGCAGGCCAAATGTGCACAATTGTTTGCGGAGGCACCAGGAGCAGTCACTGCAAGATGATAAAAAGTTGTGTGTGCTTCTAGACCTACGACGAGTGATTTATCTGATGGGATAGGTAATTTATGCATGTATGGACTCAATCTCGACAAGCCCTCCGGAAAGCCTTAAGCAATCAAGAAGGAACAATCGGATCGCCATAGATTTGGTACCAAAATGATTGCTCAATTCTATAAACTCTAAACGACCATGTCGTATATTTTAACGGACGTATATTTGTATGTCTTTTAAAGAAAGTATAATTTTTTTGTTTCTGTATAAGAGGACTGCTTGTCTCGCAATCGCAGATCAGCAGATTCTTGTAATTTCACTCTCACTCCAAAACAAAACTTCTAAGAGGTCATATTCCAGTGAAAAATTTTGCTTTAACGAATTCTACAATTCAGTATATCGCGTTTGAAAAATATCCGTGAACCCTGTAATATATATATATATATATATATATATAAGAGTAAACAAGCTTACGACTCAGCCTATGACAGCAGTCGCAGTTGCCGCTTACTGTATGGTTCTTGCCTTCGGTTTCCTTGGCTTTGGCCAGAGCATGAGACCACGTGAGCTCAAAGGAGGCCGTTGGTCGAGAGCTAGGTTGGCCGACAAGGTAAGACAGAGACTCCGTCTGAGAACAAGCCATCGATCGATTCGTCGATTGATTGTCTACAAACAAGCACACTCTGGCAGACGGCCACCCATGCACTCTGTCGGCCACCAACAAGACGACGCAACTTGACGGAGGCCGCCAAAAGAAGAAGCCTGTAACCAACGAGATTCCCGTTAAGATTTCTAGCTAGATTTCTAGATTTTTCGTTCCGATGCCCTGGGCAGCTGAATCAGTGCTACTCGTTTTGTCATGATTGTTGTTGTTGTTATTGTTGCTGTTGTTGCTGGTGTTGCTGTTGTTGTTGCTGGTGTTGTTGTTGTTGTTGTTGTCGTCGTTGCTGTTGTTGTTGTTGTTGTTGTTGTTTGTGTTGTTGCTGTTGCTGGTGTTGTTGTTGTTGTTGTTGGTGCTGTTGTTGTTGTTGGTGCTGTTGGTGTTGTTGTTGTTGGTGCTGTTGGTGTTGTTGTTGTTGCTGGTGCTGTTGGTGTTGTTGTGTGGTGTTGTTGTTGCTAATGTTGTTTTTGTTGCTAATGCTGTTGCTGTTGTTGTTGCTAATGCTGTTGTTGCTGTTGTTGTTGCTGTTGTTGTTGCTGGTGTTGTTGTTGCTAATGTTGCTGTTTCTGTTGCTCATGTCGTTGCTGCCAATACCACTGTCTACGGCAGCAAGAAGCGGCCACCTTAGCGCGACACACAGCAGCAGCGACGACGAGCAGTGGAACCGACCGCAGCTGGAGTGGTGTGGCGCCACTGACGATAGTAGTAGTAGTAGTCAGTCTCCTTCGCGCTTCCTTCCCTCTCCCAGCCATCTTCTCTGCGCGAGCGTGAGCGCGCGTGGTGGCGATGGTGCTGGTTGGCAGTGGTGGTGGTACATCGCGATACGAACCGCCGGACGAACGCGCCAACCGACATTCGCACGCCGGTTGCTACTGCTGCTGTTGCTGCTCGTGCCTGCTTTTCATTGTGTTGTGTTGTTGGCGCCGGCACCGGTCGCCGAGGTGGCCGCTGTGCCGATCCAGTCTGCTGGGTTCGTCGCAAACCGTGCCTGTGGCACCGCGCATGGCCGGGATAGACGGGCCAACTCGACTCATCATCTTCAGTGCTTCACACTCGGTGCTAAAGAGACGAAGGAACTAAACAAAACAACAACAACAACAACAACAACAACAGCAGAAGAGTCAATCATCCCCACATCAAGCCTTACAACATAATCTCTACCTCATCGTAAAGTGGCACAGCAAATATTACAACAGTAGCAGCAGCAGCAACAATAACTTCAACAGCAACAACACGTTCTCCCTCTTCTTCTTCCTCAGAAAATCACAAACGGCTGCACTCTATCACTGCGCCGTCTTTGCTATCGACACATCGTGGCGACCGAAATGAGATGGATACATGACCACGAGATCAGTGAGATCAGTTCTTTTTCGCTCCAGGGTAGGTCACGGAAGAACATCAGTAGCAGCAGCAGCATACAACACCAAAGTCGACCGGAGGCACGACATCCTCTGTCATGCCATGCGTCCAACCGAGGACACCGTTTGTTCTACGACGTCAAAAACCAGATGAAGTGCTAAATTGTTTGAAGTCGCCTCGACCAAGTGAAGCTGTGAGAACCTGTTCGAAAAGAGCGGGTGCAACCGAGCGAAATAAGCGCTGTGTTTCTTCTGTGCAAACAAAGTGCAGACTGGGTCGTCTGAGTTGGCATGATTGCTTGTCGTGAGAACGCGCACGATCAGATCAGAGTGTAGCGCAATTTCTGCAAAACAAAGTACAGCTGTGTTGCTATTGTTCATGCTCATCTAACGCCTCTATCTAGCTATCGATAACAAGTCACATCTCGTAGAGTTTACGATCAACGAACAACGAGCCGGGCAACAATTAGTTGTACATGTAGCTATCGACTACAGCGATGTCAACAGCCTAGCCTGGGCGGGTGGTCTACCCATGATCTTTGATAAAAGTTGATCGTCTTTTGACAGTGCTCCCTCCGTCTCCTCGACGATTCGGCGTTCAACCGTGCCATGGATAGATAGCACCTCTATGTGTCAGCTCATTAGACAACAGTACAAGACCGGAACATGCCGCATGGAACAGTGAAACGAAGTGGCGTGAGTCTCTCTGCAGCCTCAGTGGATAGACAGGTTTGAGAGATTACGACGATGTGCTGTGCGAGGTCCAGTGTTAGGCGTCTCGTCAACGTCAGTGAAAACACATCCTTCGAGCTTGTGCTTCGGGTCGTGTGCAGATAGATGCGAAGGATTGTGACGAAGATCTGAGACAAGTGCCTCGCCGATGCCAACCGGTGCCAACAACTTCTGAGCCTCAGCAAATGGATATACATTTACTTGTGCTATGATTTGTTCCGTTTGGATACACGCATCAGCCAGCGCAAGGAACCCAGTACGCCATTGACAATACGGTGAGTGACAACCGGCACATACGTACGAGGCGTGACACACAGACAAGCGAACTCGCGGAGCGTATGAATAAGTGTACCTTTTCTCAACTTCTGCGAACCACCCTTGTAAAGCACTGTGTCGGTAAACTTGCACAATATGAGCCACGAATAATAATAGCTAGGCACTATTGTCCTCGTAGGCAATGAGGAGAACAAATGGACGCCTCATATCATAGTCGACATAGTGGTTTGCCACATATGCATACAACGTACGTATCTCGAATGCTATTCATAGGTCAGCCTTAGTAGTAATAGTTGTAGCGTAGCTTCCTGGCGGAAGCTGTGAAGATTATTTTTCAAGAGCAACCGAGTCATCGGTGTGGTGAACGACTGGATGGTGGACCACGACATTGGCGCCCAAAAAAGTGAAGCCGTGCTTCTTACGGGCCGAGTAACGAACAGAGACAAGCGCTTAGCACTGAGACGGTATTAGCATAAAGACGACAGGGGTCTCGGGTAGCCTGCACATTGGCAGCAAAAGCAGAAAAGTTGGCGCACAACCCGGCCAAGATCCTGCAGAGGACACGCTGAGGAGCAACGAACGCAGCGAACTCCATAGTGGAATCCATCATTCTGTTCGTCAACCAAACGGGAACCAAGCGCTATGAAGCTGAACGGAAACAGGAAAAAATCTTAAAGGCGGAAAAGCAAACTGGAATTACGAATCGCCAGCACATACAGAACAGTTGAGACAACGGTCATTATCGCGATCGTATTATTGATACCGTGACCTAGGATGATTGAGAAACTAACAGAACCAATCCGTACGAAAAACCCAAGTCCGGAAAGAGACGCTGAGAGGGTGGTACGAGGAATTTACCAAGACACCAGCGGAGACATTAGAGTAGACGGAAACGTAGCCAAATATAATCTGACGCAGGTATTGACGAGACATGGGTGCTTCCAAAAACACCTACCATGTGCTGGGCAGGCAAGGAGGATGACATCTTTTTTTTTAAAGATGGAAAATGCTTTACGAACATTCCTCGGTGTCAGTGGAGGGTAGTGTGGGACTAAACGCCGGGGGAGAGAATAACACTCGATCCAACCCGCGCGTGCTACCCACTAAAAACCACCTCTCCCACCCTTTCCTAGTTCGGATATGTGAATCATCCTCGAAAGAGGGTGACATGACCGAGAAAATGTTCCCTTGCCTAGCATTTGGAGATTTACGAAGGGATTTACCGGCAGTAGCATCTCCGGATATGTGGACTCCGGACGCGCAGTCCGGGCACGGTGAAAGACCTAGCCATCACTGTGTTTGGAGATGAGTGCAAATTGGAGCAGGATATCAGGATGGTGGAAAACATAATAAGGAGGAAAACAACGAGCTGGAGGGATAAGCCGGCAACTAGATGGGACACCGGTCGAAAACCAACAATAGAAGAGAACAATAACAGACGGGGTGCAAACAAATTAATTCTCAATCCAAGTAAAGCGAAATTAGTTGCGATTAAAATTATATTATGAATTATTTTATAATTGGCACTATGGGGTGAGGAATGAAATTACTTGTATTAATAATATAAATAATAGCTTATAAAATACGTTCCAACTTTTTTTCTAATTAGAATGCTCGTTTTTTATGGATTCATAGAATTGAAGAATGTGATTATATGCATTGTAATATTGAGAATAATAGCAAACGACTAGTTCACAAAGATGAGAAAACAACTTTATAAGCGGAGTATAGGAGGCAAAAAGCATACACCTACACTGGTACTAACTATCGTGTGAGCAAATGTAGAGAAGCATTATAGGAACAGTACCGTTTTCCGCTTGGCATCTACATCACGTATAACAAGTAACGCGGTGGTGGCAAGAGCATGTGCGTCTTTCCCATACTATTGTCGGCGCGTCGAACGTTCATTCAGTATATATATATATATATATATATATATATATGTGTGTGTGTACGTGTGTATATGCATATATATATATATATATATATATATATATATTTGCATCACGAGACCCTCTATAGATGCTCTGGTACGGGTTATTGTTGTAGTAAGTAAACTAGTAGTGGCTAAAAAATAGTGGTTGTCGTTAATTATACTAATGATAATAATAATAATAATAATAATGCTGATAACAACAATATTATTTTTAGAATGTCCCGATATGATCGCGTGGATGCCCTCAAAATACGAAAAAGGCTGCTGTTATTCAGCTCGTTGAAGTGATTTCGGGTAGTGGTGGCCCACCTTTTACGTATGAATGATGGCGCAGTGGTCGTTTTCCACCCAAATCACGGTATCGTTGACGGGACAGTAAGTAAAAAAAACATGATCATCAACAACAACAAAATAACAACAACAACAACAACAATGACGACAATATGGCGGCAACAATAAGAGTGGAATAGAAAGAATAATACTAATAGCTGGGTGCTCGATTATTCGTCGACACTGTTGTGGTTGACTGGGGCAGGAATGGCGACTTTGAAACACCGATGGGTGGCAAATTGGGATGTAATGGAGCGATTGAATGCTGCGCCCACCAAGATCGCCGGTCACCGTCGTAGCGCTTGTCACCATCACTGTTATCATCATCATCACCGTCATCGCCATCATCATCATCATCATTATTATCATCATTACCCTCACATGACAATCTTCGCCGGCCATAATGAGGCTTCGAGGAATGTTTGTCGATTCGAAGTCGTAGTGTGAGTGGTGGTAGTAATGGTGGTGGTGGTGGTTGGTTCGACAAATTCGATTTTAGCTAGCGCTGCGGCCGGCCTCCAGCGGTCGCCCGTACCGATTGCGGTGCTCTGCGTACTTTTTACTACGAGAGATGCAGCTTCGTCTGGTCTACTACGAAAGCGACTGATGGCGACCGTTGATGAATGAATGGGCGCCGGATGCGGGTACATTGCAGCGGGATTTGGGCCATTGCTGCTGCTGCTGTTGCTGTTGTTGTTGTTGTTGTTACTATTAATGTTTTTACTGCGGTGGTAATGCTGTTACTGTTGGTGTTGTTGCTTTTGCTGTCGTTGTTGTTGTTGTTGGTGTTTTCACTGTTGCTGCTGTTGTTGTTGTGTTTGCTGTTGATGTTGTTGTTTTACTGTTGGTGTTAATGCTGTTACTGTTGGTGTTGTTGCTTTCGCTGTTGTTGTTGTTGTTGATGCTTTTACTGTTGCTGTTGATGTTGTTGTTGTTTCGCATTCTGTTGTTGTTGTTTTTGTCGTCTTTAGCGTTGTCGTGGTTGCTGCTATCATTGGGGTGATTGTTGTTGTTGCTGTTGGAATGATCTTTGTCGCTGTTGTGGTGGGCATTGCTATGATTGCTGCAGTTGTTGTTGTTGTTGTTGTTGCTGTTGTTGTTTGCATGTAGACGCCGCCCGACGTCGCCTGGCAGTGTATGCACGCTGCAACGGCGAGTGGCCCGCGGCCAATGTATGTTTCCACCTAATAGACACTTCACAGCCGCTTTGATTGTTGATGGTTGCCGGCCGTGTCGGCGGCAGTTGCAGAAACAACAACAATAACAACAACAACAACAGCAACAACAACAACATCAGCTGCAGCTACAGCAGCAGCAGCTGCTGCAGAGCCGGGTGTGTCAGCAATGCTTGCGGATCCATGTTGCGCCTTGTTGCATTAAACACTCAACTGTAAACGACGCATTTTGCTGCTGTTGCATTGGTAACGACGACGAAGACGACGACGACGACATTAACAGCACTAATAAGCGGCCAAGCTAACATAAACAATAGTGTTAACAACAGCAGCGACAAGAACAACGACTATGATGATGACGACAACAACAACATCATCATAAACAACAACAAAGGCTGCAACAACAACAGCAGGGGCAACAACAACAAAAACAACGGCGGTAACAACAACAACGGCGACAACAACAACAGCGACAACACTAGAGACATCAAAAACAACGAAAATAACCCAAACAACAACAACAACGCTCTGTGAACGTACGATTGATGACGACACAACCGCTGCGTAACGGCAGCTTCAACAATCACTACAGCAACATTTCTACCATTTAGGGGCTGACATGAAGAAAATGCGTTATTGTTACTTTTTCATTATTGATTACGGCTCGTTTGCATATATATATATATATATATATATATATATATATATATATATATATATATATATATATATATCTATCTATCTATATATATATATATATATGCAAACGAACGAAGATCAAATAGATATTTGTTCGATATTTGCTATACGTCAATTAGCTAGATAGAGGAGGCTGGCATGAAACGAACTAACAACACACGCGGTTGTGTTACAAGCCGTCCTTACGCTTTCAACGCAGGCCGACAATCGGGCAGTCTACGACAGTCTATTTTGTACGCCATCTCATCATTCGTAACGGGTAACTTTCCGATATCGACAGCGTTACGATGCAGACAGCAGGCAGACAGACATGAGTAATAAGAGTCATCTGACGATAAACGGACAGACAGACGTCGGACGACTGTTTTTCGTTATTTCTACGTAAAGTTGTTGACATTGCTCGCCAGCATGTTTAGCTTAATACCCGCCAAAACGGTGGACTGGCGGGAACGCAGCACGTCCGGACTAGACTCGAACTCGTCATATCAGGCCTCGCAGTTCTAGATGTGTATGTTTCTATATATATATATATATATATAATGGGGAAGATATGGGCTACCTAATATTGACGCTAAGTGCGTATGCACAACAGAGTGTACAACATGAAACATATTGCTCGCATATATATATATATATATATATATTATATATATATATATATATATATATATATATATATATATATATATATATATGTATATATATACGAATATTACCTGCAATTACGCGAATTACTATTATAAGTGCACTTTAAACAAGAACAAACCTATGTATTGTCGTGAAAAAATAATCATGCACTTACGTAGTTACACAGAATAACGTAACTAATAAAAAAAAGGCTATGTTTAAATGGCACCGTCGCAATATTGCAGACCATGTGAGCAGCTGCTGAATACATTGAACGTTTACAGCCAAAGTTGAGAGTCAATGGTCTAAAATCATAGTTTTGCTTTTCCTCATTATATTTGCGTACTTTATCCTAAAGAAAAATTTAGTAACAAAAATGAAGAATATCAACAGTAATTGAAGGCACGTGTTAGAAATTGAAATATTGATAAAGCCGTGCCGGAGCACATCAAGTAATGACGGAGATGCCATATACAAAACGCTAGGTAGATCTGAGTCCTGTGTTAGATGTTCCTACCAGCAAACATAATTTGGACGTCGAATATGGAGTACATTGTATATCTGCGTTAATTCGTGTGACGAGTCGTGGCAACTTAAGTGTGCTACCTACGCGCTACTACAGTATGTGGCAGGAAAAATGCCAGCTTGTTAGCTAACTTGATCAATATGAAACGGTAAAGACGGGCAGTCCTACACACACATATATATATATATATTTTTTTTTTATGTTGGTAACTAGTTAAATGTGTGATGCACATCGGGCGTCGTTGTTAAAGCTACGGGAGTGTGGGACTTACAAACCCATTAAAATCCAGTTGTCCTCTTTGCCCCTTGTCGAGGGCTAGTCGCAGCACTATCTTCTCGAGATTACTTCACCTGGCTACTGTTCTTGCCATTTACGCTGCTTAAATTTATATATATATATATATATATATATATATATATATATATTTTTTTTTTTTTTTTTTTAAACATAATTTTATTAATTAGTCTTTAATGAATTACCTATGGCAGTCACTTTACCCAAGCATCTTGTGTGACTTTGCTGCTGTCGTTGCTGATCATGTAAGTGTTTCCTGACGCTCAAGTGTTCAACTGCGGTGACAGAGGTGCCGCCAACAGTGACGACGAATGGGCTGGCTGTCTGGTGGACTGGATCGACTACTTTTGCTAATCCCACTATTACTACTACCACCACAACAATAACAACGATGACAACAACAATAATAACAACAATGACAACAACACTAACAGCAACAACAACAACAACAATAACAACAACAACCACAACAGCAACAACAACAGCAACAACAATAACAACAACAACAACAATAATAACGACAACGACAAAAACAACAACAACAAAAATAACAACAACAACAACAACAACAACAAAAATAACAACAACAACAACAACAACAACAACAATGATCGACGAACGACGACGATGATGGGACCGTTGTCGCCTCTCGACGTCCGCTCGGCTCTCGTTCGGCGGTTTTCTGCTCGACGACGGCTGTGGTGGCGGCGATGGTGGCGGCGGCGGCGCCGTTCCGGACCAGAACAGGGCACGAACGAGGCGGGGTTCATAGGGCAGGGTGGCCGTTCTTTCTGTCTGCCTGTCTCCAGACAGGCAAGAGCTCGTAATCGTCGTCGTCGTCGTCGTCGTCGTCGTCGTCGTCATCGCTCTTGAGTGAGTCTAGACGCCTCACATACATCTTCATCCCATTCATCATGCCCGGCGCCTTTCATCAGCATCAGGTTCTTATCTTCTCCATCTTTGCTTTCTGTGTTGCTTTTCGTCCTCTACTGCTGCTGCTGTTGCTGCTGCTGTTTCATCTTCTTATGGTTGTAGGGTTGTTCTCCTTCTCGATTCTCGTTTTCCCTTTTCTCCTACCACTTTCTTTTTTGTTTGCTCATGATCATTCATTGATCGTTGCTGTCACTGGTGGCTTTTTCGTCGAAGCGGCCGCCACCGCTGTAGCCGTTTCTTTTTCTTTTTCGTTTTCAGTTGTTCTTCTTCAGAGGCGTCATCTTTAAGGGCCGCCCTTTGGGTCCATCACAGGCCCATTTTTAGGACCTTTTGTCAGCGATTGTCATTCGTTGCTATACTTGTTGTTTTTGCTGCTGCATATGTTGTTGTTGTCGTTGTCGTTGTCGTTGTATTTGTCATTGTTGTTGTCGTCGTCTTTGGTGTTGTTGTTGTTGTTAATATATGCCACGTTGATCGCCCAGTCCAAACCAGTTTCACCTATGTCAAGTCGTTGTCCCGAAGAGAATAGAAGGTGCCAGCCCGCATAGGACACTTCAATTGGCCAGCGCCTACCGGGTGGCCTGTTAGCCTGCGCTTTGGCAAAGGCTCAATAAAAAACTTAGCTTCGGAGACGCTTCGAATCGTGGTGGTTATCTTGCTTTGCTCGGCTGCCAAGGCCTGCTATTGTGTTACTGTTTGATCAACAGTATGCCAAAGTTGTCGCTGTGGTCGATCGAAACGCGAAACACGAGTAGAAAGACTGTGCCTATTGTTTTAGGTATTGTGGAAGTAATAATAATAATAATAATAAAGAAATTATACCATTATCATTTATACCGATCTGAAAGATTGCCCTAAAAATGAGTTTTCAGTAGCACGTCATCAGCAATAGTAATCAAAATCATAATATTGATTATGATTTGGATTCGTTAAGGTCGTTGTTGTTGTTTTTGCTGTTATGCTCGTTACCAGTAGAGCTGGCGGCGTTTTTTGCATTCTTTTGTTTTATTAGTGTTGTAGTTGTTGTGGTTGTTGTCGTCGTCGTCGTCGGTATACATTTCCTACAAATTGTTGATGCTGTGGGCTCGAATGGTGTGAAAACCAACTAGTGACTTATTTTGGAAACTTTTTCGGTAACTGTTCGTTTGCTGCTATTGGTGCTATTGGATGATGATGATGATTGATTATGGATATTGTTGTGGACGGCTTTTGTTGGCGGCGAGAGCTTGAGCGAGTGACGGGTTGAAATCGCAGCGGCCAGACACTGTCTGACTGTCTGACAGACTGACGTCCGTAGCTGCTGTCCTTGCTTTATTTTTCCTTTCATTTTTCGTTCCGTTTTTCGTGTTTCTTCCGTCAGCTTCTCCCTCGTAGATTTGCGGCGGCGGCGGCAACGCCAGCGGTGTGGCGGTGCCACTGATGAGACGGCGACTACAGCTACACCTTGGGCTGACAGCAGGGCCAGTCATGGTCTGTCGGCACGCTTGATGATGCAAATGATGCCGGTGTGGAATGATTTCCGATCGATGATTCCACCTCGCCGATGGATGGATGGTTGGTTGGTTGGTTAGTTGGTCGGTCGCCATCAGCTTGTTGCCATCATCGACTGTAGACAACAACAACAACAACACCAACAAGAAGAAAAGCAACACCAACAACAACAACACCCATACGAGCGACACAATTACAACGACAACAGTAATAACAAAACAGCACCGACAGCCGTATCAGCCATAACAACAAAGGCAGCAGCAGCAGCAACAACAACAATAACAGCCATAGTAACAACGACAACAACAAAAACAACAACAACAGCAACAACAATAGTAGTAACAGTAACATCCTTATAATGATACAAGTTTTAGTAACAACAACAACAATAACAGCCATAGTATCAACAGCAACAGCAACAATAAGAGACGTAGTAACAGCAACAACAGCAAAAACAGCTATACCAGGCCTAGCGGTAACAAGAGTAACGTACAATAGGCCCTCAACTCTTCGACTCTTCCACTTACTTCTTCGCAGACGCGATGAGTGGCCATCGCGCTCCCTTTCGCTGCCCATTCTGACCCTTAAGAGTTGATTGATGTCGAACTGTCGTCGTGGTCGTCGTCGTTACGGTAGTCGAACTAGACTTCGTGGCGGTTCGTAGTGTTTGGTTCGACAGGGTTAGAGATAGCCACCCGCTCACTCAGTAGTCAAACACCGAACTCAGCCATCAGTTAGGTAGCTATGGGTCCTTCTTCTGTTTCGCTTTGTCACCGTCTATGCGCGGGAACCGGGTCGGCGTTTGGTGGTGCGAACGAGTTATGGAGGTGCCGCAGACACCCTAACCTTAGCCTATGACGGTAACCGCTGCAAGGAACCCAATTTCTTTGGGTTTACCTTGCTGACAGGACAGAGTGGCCATATTCGTCCTCTTGGCCACTCCACCGAGACGCCGGACCGGCCAGCGATCTTGCTACCTGGGTGTCCCGCCAACGGGACCGATTTTGTCCTGCTGATGCGGGAAGCCACATGATGAGCCACATACCATCGTTGGCTTTTGGTTAGAGAGTTAGCTAGTGATCGTATGAATGGCCAACGTTTGGTTTACATTACACACGCAAAGTGGTGGGTTCATTGTAATTAGCGCACCGGAAGTGTTATGTGAGTGTGTTGTGAGAATTGTTACAGCTGGAAGACGTCGCGGTAGTCTTCGCTTGCATATATATGCTCGCAGGCGCTTACATATGCAATTCAAAGGGTTATTGTCCGTAAAATGTCTCTTGCAAGCCAGTTTTGTTTCGAAGCGTACATTCATCGACGTTGGCAGTTGCTGAACGCTCTGTAGTTTCATATTGCTTTCATTTCAGCCACCACATCTGCTTACCGTTCAGGGTGTCGCTGGTAACGAGCTGCCAGGCTTCTCACAGAACTACGCGAGTCTTTTGTTTCGACGACGAGGAGGAAACGTATCCGTATGCTAACCTAGTGCAAGACCGAGTTATGAAAGTTCCGTGTAATCCCGACTTAACCTGAAAGAGAGCATTGTAAAAAGGTGTTAACCCACATCAGCAAGCATGTGGCGCAACAAACATTTTTTTGGCTCACATAGGTACACCAGACGCCACCTTGTAATCGGTACATACACGTTGAACTCTTATGTGTTTGTTTTTTTAGCAGCTTGATTAGATTTTCGGCTATTTAAAGATGCGCAATAGGAGAGTGCAAATGTATTGGCAACGCTCAACGAACACACGTATTTGTCTGAGATATCTGTGTTTAAGATTTATACTCGTGCTCAACATACTACATATTTGCAGCTCATCAGAACTGCGTACGTGCTTCCGTATGATATGAGACATTGTTTGCGTTAGACATACGAGTACACAGTTTTGTGTAGATTTAAAAGTACTAATCTTAGCATTCTCTTGTTCGTCAAATTTGCAAGAGTTGGTATCATGTGCTTAAGAACACTTAAAGACGTTTGTTTACGAGGTTGCAATAGAACAGCGATGGGTGAAGGATATTTTTTAGTAATATTAATTCAAAAACTCGTTCTGAGGGTAAGCCATTTGTAGAAATACTTGAAAATAGAGGCTCAAATTAAGGTCACATAATCCAGAAAACAAATAAGCATTAAGGTTGGATATATATTGCCTATACGTCCTGTTTGTAAGATACTGTCTTACGAAGTGTGGTTTTTTTTATATTACTCATAACTGACCCAAAATGTTAGAACCATTGATCTGTCTATAGCGTCAAATACAATATCATATCGTATCAATAAAAAAAGCTACCACGGTCTTCTGTCCTCCCCACTTCTATGTTGTTTTTTTTCGGAAATGCACAGGAAAGATACTGTTTATAAATCTATTTAGTTATTATTATTTTAACCATGCAAATCATAAGCCATATTGAATCGAGATTGTATTGAATGCGCGACTCCGCGTGCCGAAGTTACCGGCCACCTCTGGTCTTAACGGAATGTCTTAGGTAATGGCAGCTTAGGTTTTGGAGAAGAAAACCAGCCGGCACAATTTAATCAGACCAAAATACTCTCAGAGCATTGCTGGAATATAACTGGATATATCCGCTAAACTCTACCTCACTGGGAAGTAAAACGCGATTCCAATATCCGGATAAATATAGCCATACTAAGAAAGTTTTCGATGAAAGACGCATCTTTACCTTCATTTTAAACGCTGCGGTCAACAAAGAGTGAGTAGCAGCACTGTTTTTCGTATTTAACTTTTATTATTGATTTTGAAAGACGCATGGACATATCCTAAGAGCGAAGTATCCGTACATCTAAGTTTTTTGAGAAGCTTTTTTGAAAACTAGAAGAAGGCAAAGAAGAAACGTTATCCACTTATATACTTCTCAAGTGTGACCAGCATCCATGGTTTTTCAAGCTAAAATTTATATACGTTATTGCGGTGAGATTCCAACCGCACAAAGTGGAGGTGGACGAACCATTATCTTGAACGGTTTTTATTCATTTTTATACCTATCAGTTTTGCCCTGAAACGCTTCGCTGACTGACCGGTAATAATAGTCGACTGAGCTGAGCTACAATGTCAAATGATGGTTTTGTTTTATTTTTGATGAACCGTTTTTATTTTTCTGTTATCATCTACTTCCGAGTTGAATTCGATACGGCCGATCTGTTGTTACTTGTACGTGATGATCTACATCAGGCGGGTGTTGTTTTCATTATCCAGTTTGCCAGCAAGCATTCTTCAAAGCACTTCAGCACCTCGCGCTACATGGCGAGTAACAACGGCCTGTCACTTCGACTCGAGTCTGGGTTCGCAGTCCTTGCAGCTAAGAAATGCAAGAGCTTCGTCGTAGATCGTGGCTTAGTGCCGTGGATTGATTGGTATTTGATTCAAACGGCACCTCGATATGGATTACCGGGCGTGTAAGCGTGGGATGTGAGAGCGTGCGCTATGCGTACTGTACATAGAACGTATGTACTATGCCTATGTATGTTTACACTTGTACTTATACATGTGTATAGAATCGTTATTACATGAAGAGGCGGGATGGAGGCGGTAAGTACCGGTTAACCGCAGTGCCGTGTTGTTGAACACGACGCTACGAAAACGTACTTCCGCGAACAACTTCAGCTCGGTTAACGCTCTCTTAATCAGATCAAGAGCATTTTCAGCGGTTCTAGTGGTTCACTTCATATATATATATATATATATATATGTATAATCATATGAGACGGGGTCAATTTGTCCCTATCTGGAGCTCATCATGTCGTGTTGTGTTTAAACGGATCACTCAACATCAGGCGACTGATTGGAGCGCATGTGCTATTCCGTCGTGTTCGTATATCCAGCCATGTTTTCAAGCAGACGGCTGTTTGCGTGTGATGGCTGTACGTCTTACACTGCAGATGTGTATGACCCATCCATATATATATTGATATGGTCGCAGCAAGGCTGGTTCAGCAAAATTGAAAACTCGATTGCACTTGCTGTTGTTTGCAGTGTGCTCGATAAATTGTCAATCCTTGTTGTGAATTTCATACGTAACAACGCATCAAGCACGAGACCCAATGACAAGAGCCAATCGAACCGATTTCAGTTAAAGTGGGCGACAGCTCTTGTTTTATATTTGCGCACGTATTGGATGACGATATCCGGTCGATTCATATCTCCGTCGATACATACAATTTGGATATGGTCACTAATAGGGTTTTGTCTGCGGGAGCACCCTTCAATCGTTCAAAATGAACGTCACATAATACCCCAAGCGTATTTGCTTTTTAAGCAGTTTTTTTTAAACGTATTTTTTTTATCGTTTCACCGACCGTTAGATCTTCCCTAAAGAATAAGTACAACTTGTTTCGTTAGGGCAAACTCCTATTTGGCCCCACATATTGGTGTGGGCCGCCATCAAAAGAAGTTAGAACGGTTCGAACTAGTAGTGGTAACAAGCATGTAAATCCTAAGAAGGTGACATGGGGCATATATATATATATATATATATATATATATATATATATAAGAGTATTCAGAGCGTGTATATATTTAACATCCAAGTGCTAGGCAAGCACCTTAAGCCCATAACGGACGGCCGAGTACGATAAATAGAAAGCTCGAGACCAGGGAGCAGGATAGCGAGAGGAGTGAGAAGCAATATAAATGGACTGCCACAAAGAAAATAACCAGCCAATCAACCAACTAATTGTATTTAGTATCAACTAGCTTGGTATATATATATATAGAAAGAGGCCCTCAGACCGACAGACGGACAGACTACTGTTTCTTATCCGTGACTGCCCACGTGCATCATGAGGACCGATCTGGAGCAACCCTAGAGGTAAACAGTGCGGTTCTGTCTGTCTCAACAAACCACCAGCGAATCAGCGCAAAACGGCCGCTTTTTGTCTGAATAGTCTAAACGCGTTGAACTGATTTGGGCCCAGGGCCCAGGCTCGTGCGTGTGGCCGAGACCGGCAACGACCAGGCAGAGCACAATTACGGCTCTTGCTCGGTGAATGCGGTAAGCAACAGTACTGTTGTGTTATAAATGCAGTGGTATACGTATGCATTTGTAGTGCATGTACTCATGTACCTAGGCACTTTCAGACGCTGTGTCGGTCAGCCTCTGCTCTTTCGTCGTCCTTTTGTCAGCGCCTGGCTTTGCCAGCACTTTTAAGATTCGACAGAAGATTTAAGTAAAATTCTATTCTATTCAGATTTGAGCTCATTCTGAATTTTCAGAATGGAGCTCCCGAAGATATATATATATATATATATATATGAAAAAGATAAATTTTCTCTTAATAGCGCTTATTAGCGTACAAGCTGAAACGAGCAAAAACTTTCATTAAACCCGATTGTCATACGTTTTGCGCGACATTCTCTAACATTTTTAACCATGTACCTTATAAGTATATGAGTCCTTTATAAATATGAAATAAAAACACATATATATATATATATATATATATATATATATATATATATTCAGATTCAGAACGTGGTTTATTTGCAAAACTGCATTACAAATGCTTAAGTTTTCGGGAAAAATGACATAAAAAAAAAAATATATATATATATATATATATATATATGGCCCGGAAGTTAAATGACACGTTTAGATTATTGCCGGATTTCGCAGGTCATTCCCTCTTGACTTCGACGTAATAGAGAGATAGATCGCGCACTGCTGGTGAGTAAAATGAGTCTCGTTTATGAGCCGTTCACCCATTAACTGCTCAATTCATAGAGTGGTCTGTTTTAACAAGTATGGAGCAACACACTAATTAAAAAGATACCCGGCAGACCGGTACCTAAACGCGCCGCATCTGTTAACGAACCACTTTCCCACTCCCGCACCTTCTCCCTTCCGCTTCCCAATGTGTGGAGACCGCCATCGGGGGACTGGACGAGTCATTCAGTTATGTATAATTATAAGTTTATGATCCTAACGGCGGCGGCTATAGGGCAGTGACACAGTAGTACCTTTAACACCTGCGATCGGTCACGCCTCTTCCAGCAGCCGGGTGTCTCGCAGCTTCCGCAATGGTTACAGCCGGTTGACTGATTTGAAGAAGCGGCTGCTTATTAAATCTGTTTTGCATACTGCTTTTGCTACCGTTGGTCGCGGTGAAGAGCGACATTGAGAGTTGTTGCTGTTGCAGCTATTGCTACAGTTGCTGTTGCTGGTCGGAAATCGGGAGTCGGGTGAACTGAGGTTCCACCTGGCGTTGTGAGCCTACCGGCGGCAGGTATTCTGTCTCTGGTACAATTGAAAATACCAGCTGAAGCACTGGTGCAATACCGCGGGGTATACGGTTTCTATTGCAGCCGATTTTATGAGTTGGACTCTGACTATTAATAACAGGTTTTTATGTCAATGGCGGCCGTTTTCTTCTATATATATATATAGAGGGAGAGAGAGAGAAAGAGAAATTAGGGGCAAAGAGAGCGTACAAAATAGTGTTCAAAGCTATATATATATACTAAACGCACATCATCTACAACACGAGATAGCCAGTATTATGAGTTATTAATTTCGGTGGTAGCACGAGTCGTAGTGTCGATATAAGCGTGTCGATACGCATACAGGGTTCATATGTGTCAAGGATGTCTTAGGATTAAAACAGATGATGGGGTAAGAGCTTATTTAAATACACGCATTCATCAGTATGTGTATGGGTGCATGCATGCGTACATAAATCCAGTTTCAATGTTCACCATTCACGGGGATTGCTGTTTGGGCAGCCACTTGGAATGGTCGCAAAAGTTGATACAGCTTAATGAGAAGAATCGACTGTTTATTATTCACTCAAACTTAACTGTTCAATAAACGATACGACGAATGCATTAGCTCTCTTTTTACAGAGAATAGGCTACGCATTGAAATAAATCTGCAAGCTTTCACTTAGAAATGAATTAATATCGAATTAAAAGCAGGCGCCGCAAATAGTTAATTTTAACTATAAGTACATATGTTTTAATTATTTTTATGAGACCTCCAGACGGAGTGTTTTTGGATGGTAAATTTATTTAAATACAATAGTTCATCATTCTGCCAGTCTATAGTTAAAATATTTTCAACAACTGTAACGATTTTTTCTTTTGCAGAAAAGGTTATCGCCCGATTTTATATATATATATATATGCAGGATGCATGTGTAGGAAGAAGACATAATATCTACGCATCCATGCAATATACTTTTAGGGTTTTTCTCTTCTTCTTCTTCTTCTTATGGTGATCCCATTGTCGCCGCCAGTTACGTGTTCCATGCGGATGCCCTTAACCTTGCTTTACTGTGACGTGTTGCCCGGACTGCGGTAGTGTATGTATGTGCAGGGGGCAACCGAAAACGTCCATAGCAGGAAACAGTGCTCCGCCGTGCTTTAGCCGTCTCGTGGGAAGAACAACTTAAAGAAGAACACGCTGCCTGCGTGTTACGATAATGGGTGCCGTCGTCCGTCCCGGCAAAAACACAACTACGTCGGTTAATAGCTGCTGTGAGATAGATTAAACAGAATACGTGACCGCCACGCGACACGTAGACCAGAGACTCGTTTGTCTTCACGCGCGTCGGCTTGAAATGTAACATTATGATAATTGTTATTATTATTATTATTATTGTTCTGCCATTATCTTGGTCTTCTGCAGCAGCAGCATTCGAGTGGCACTAACAGAACACTAACAGCGATAGCGATGAAAACAAGAGTAACAACAGTAACAACAACAACGTCAGCAGCAACAACACAATAACACAATAACATCAGCAACAATACGAACAATGACGTCAGCGACGACAACATCAACAACAACGTCAGCAGCAGCAACAACAACAACAACAACAACCGTGTAGTAATAGTAGTTGTAGCTCATCTGAATGAAGAGTAGCGCTGCTCTTATTATTGCAGTTGTGTCTTTCTCATCGTTTAATGTAAGAAATAAAGTGCGTAGTACCGTCGTGTTGCTGACGCAGTCGTCGGGGTTGATAAGTGCTGGCTGTTGTTGTTGATGTTGTTTTTATTGTTGTTGTTGTTGCTGCTGCTTCTGTTGTTGTTGATGATGTTGTTGTTGTTGTTGCTGCTTCTGCTGTTGTTGTTGCTGCTGACGTTACTCCGTTGGCTGATTCATTGGTCCGTGGCACATGTCGGTGTGTACAACATCAAAAACACGAAAAAGCAGACGACATATAGGAGGAAGACGGCAAAAACTACAACAAAAAGACAATGAAAAAGAAAAACCGTGCCGCGATTGTATTGCCGCGCTATAGTGGTCGACATGTCATGCTTAATGTACGACAACGTATGCGTGTGTCTCTAAGAGTGAGTAAGTGTAAACGCGTCTCAACTGCACGTATACAAAAACGGACATGATGCGCGCGAACACGGATGCATAGGCACAGACATGCTGGCCTGATATGAACGCACATGCAGAAACACAGAAAGATCATTTCTGGGGTCACTCATTACTATAAACATATAAAAGGAGAGAAAAACAGCACAGACAACGATGGCGACGAAGCAGAAGGAGCAGAAAAAGAAGACGACAATCCTTCGTCCATGCGACTCGACAACGGCAGCCGTGTTGGCGTCGTTGACGGTTGGTGACGTCGCCTTATTGTCGTCTTCGGCTGAATGCTCTCTCTCTCTCTCTTTATTGTTTGTTGTTGTTGTTGTTGTTGCTGATATTGTTTTTGTGGTTGCTGAAGCGGCGGCGGCCGCTGGGCTCAAGGCCACAGAGCGTCGACAATGACGCCGTATGTCGATGATAACTACAGCGCGCCAACAACGACACCAAGTACAACAACACCAGCAACACTAGGAACAACAACTGCAACAACAACAACAACGACAACAGCAACAGTAGCAGCAACAACAACGACAACAGCAACAGTAGCAGCAACAACAACAACAACGACAACAACAACTGCGGTCGCAGCTCACGCAATCGGCGTAATTGCCCTTCTGTGTCTGTCTATGAAAGACTGGTGTGGCCCACCTTACCGCCTATGGGTCCGGTGAACAAACGAGCTGTCTGCCAGGCCCAGCTTGATACGACGGTCCGGGATGCCCGCTCAAGAAGATCCGCAGCGGCGGCAAACGACTAAGAAAGAGGAAAAACGGGAGACGGGGGATTGGAGCCAATGGAGCCGTTGCCTAGTGGCTTCCTCCATGCTCGAGGGGGGGGGGGATAAGGTAAGGCAAACAAAGAGAAATACAATAAGGAGTGGATCTCTCTGGATCTCTTTAGGAGAAGAAAGAAACAGCGGTGCAGTGGTGAAGCGTGGGCAGCGGTAATACACGTCTAATGAGAGCGGGCAGCAAGCGATGAACGAGTGATGAAATCGTAAACAATCAGGGCATCATGACAAGACTGATAAGTGCAGAAATACACACGCGCGCACGCATGCTCATCGCATACAAGAATCGCAGACAACGAGTCCGAGAGAAAGCAAAAGTAAAACAAAAGTAAAGTCTCGGTCATGTAAAACGAGAAATGGAAGACGAGGCGGGGGAGGAATAAAGAACCCCCCCGGCGTTCTCTTCCTGTCGTCTTTTGCCCTCCTTGCTCAACGCTCGCGTAGCAGAACATTTGTTGATGCCAGCAATTTCAGGTCGTTCGGCGTCCTTTCAGTGGAACCGGCGCGACGCGATGCGATGCTGGCAAATGGGGTGTGGCAACTTGGCAGAGGGCTGCTTATTCTACGGCGTTCTGTGCGTACACAGATGGTGATCGATCGTCCTCAGCACACCTGATCGCGGTATCACGACTGCGATCATCATCACCATCATCATCATTGCTAGTTACCTTGACCATCACTTGTGAAAACCGGCCCTCATCATCGCATCAGCAGCTGCAGCAGCAGGTGCTTGTTCTGATCTTCAGGGACGAGGAAATAGACTACTCGTTTGTAATGGCACAAGTGTAATACAGACAGCGAGGAATACGTTGTCGCCGTAACGCTAATAGAGAGATCTGTTTTTGTTTGCCAATTATCAGTAGCCAAGCAGAGAATAAAAAAGACCAAGACGCTTGCTTACCTTTGCTTGTCCACCGCTTGACGTGGTCGCTGCTGTCAAATGTCGTTATATGCTGTGCCACACTGCTACCGATCGTGCAGCAGCTGGCGACTCTCATGGCAGAAGCATCGGCAGCTGCGTGTATGATGCCCGTTCAAGCCCCGAATGGGTAGGTGGTTTGTTCGTTGGTTACAGTCTGTCGGTCTGTTCGTGGTTGCTTAGGGGCAGTTCAGTCATTTGTCGAAATCCAGTCGAAAGCCAACCAGCAAGTCTTTTAGCTAGTATTAACAAAGTCTCTTTGACTGCTGCTGGTGCTGCAAATAGCGCCGCCGGGGGTCCGACCGGGCCACGGCCGTTCGGGGGGTTGCCAGCCGCTGGTTCGGGGGGTTGCTGACAGCGTAGCCTGTCCAGTCGTACTATCGCAAGCTGGTCAGAGTTGCGCGATGCGCCGTTTGATCATGACCTTCAGTGATCGAAGTACAAAGGCAGATCAGTCACACAGCCAAAGAACCGGTAAAGCCAGCGGTGTGCAAACACAAGTCCACGTCGAATGAATGGCCATAACCTACTACACCACCGATTGCCTCTAATCACAAAAGCAACAACAAACACTGCACTGTTTCAACTGGTTAGGAAACCATGGTTTTTCTTTTGCTTCAAACGTCGTAAGGGACGCTTTCGTCGCCGGCGAATGAGACTAAAACGCTACATAGACGTATAAACATATTAACACAGATATGCAAATGTATATTAGTTGTATATGTACGTATGTATATACATTATATATATATATATATATATATATATATATATATATGCGAGGGCGGGTCGATAATTGAAATTTTGCCGCCAGATCACTAAGATATTCAGGTTTTTTTTTATTAGAAGCGCCATTTGTCAGCTATACGCAGGCTAAATTTTGTTCCGTATTTATTGTTTGAGTTTGGTTCAAAGAAGTAAAGAAAACGAGGTTCGACGATTTTCATGTAACCGAAAATGGACTGGCAACGAATCTGTCTCAACTTCTATGTTAACAACGAAATTATATGTTTAATCAAGTGGTGGAAATGCTACGACTGCTTATGGCGTTCAAGCCGTGTCTCGAAACACTGTGCGTCGAATGGGAAGAGACCGAAGATGGCCCCATTCGGGAAAGCCTTGGACGCCAATAACAGAAGAAAACGTTGACAAAGTCCGTGATACCGTACTTAACGATCGCTGAATTACTACTGAGGAATTGGAAACATCTTATGGATCAGTTGCAACAGTCTTGACCGATATTTTATGCGTCACAAGACTTGCAGAGAAATTCGTTCTAAAAAAGTTGAATATCCTGCTCGTAGGAAAATATCCGAACTAAACCTTCAGGCGGTAGCAGAAAACTCTGGATTGCTTTAGAGAATGATAACAGGAAACGAGTCATAAACATGTGGTTACGACATTGAGACTGAAACCCAATTCTCCTAGTGGTGTTTCCAAGGAGAGAGTTGATCGAAATTCCGACAGAGCAAAAAAGTTTCTTCTTTTACTATACGAAAACCTTCTCCACGAATGGTTGCCGCCTGGTTCGACTGCCAAAAAATACAATATAGCTTTTAAGAATATTGCGCGAGAACGTCCGACGCGAGAGGCTTACATTCTGTCTATATTCGCCGGATCTCGCTTCGTGTCGCTTTCTCCTGTTACCACGGATGACAAGACGTTTTGAAACGTGTTGAAACTAAAGAGTAGATAAACAAAAATTTGCAAGACCTGTATTTCCAAAATACGCGTTTGAGGTCGAAGCGCGGGGAAAAAGATGGCACACGTGCATTTTAGCGGGCAGAATCTATTCAGAAGGCAACAAAAACACTTTGGCTTGGGGTAGCCAATGTGGCTATGAACTCCATTGTAGTAACGGGTTGGGTCCTTGATTCGCAAACGTCAGGTAGTGTCTCAGACAGATCTACACGGCAGCACCATGCTAAATCATAGATGAGCAAATGCGTCCAATCCGGCAGCGTCCCATTCGAGTGGCTCTCTTTGTCAACGGGGATACGGGTGAGACCGCCTTGCTCGGACGTCTACCATAGCCACGTATATATATATATATATATATATATATATACATACATACATACATATATATATATATACATACATACATACATACATACATACATATATATATATATATATATATATATATACATACATATTTGGTGGGCTGTCTGAACCTGTACAGTATGCGTTCATTCGTCATGTCTGTTCAACAACAGATCAGCTACTGTTCTCGCTCTTCGCGCTGGACGGACCTCTAATAGGGTTATAAAATACTTTCGTTTTTCGAAGACGACAGTATCACTCTTATATCATAACAGTGAGACTGAATCTTTTTGTGGCCGAAAGAGAAACAGACCCTGCTCGATGTCGAATGCTCCTGGGTTTCCTCAAACACAAAGCAGCAACACCGTATTCGATGTTTCTTTGACGAGAAGATATTAACCGCAGACGCAAAGACCTACCGCCGAATCTATCTTTGGCTTGCCTACAATTTAAGCTTGTCCTGTTGGATGTCTGTGAGAGGCTTATGTTTCGACTTGGAGCGGTGATTCAGGCAAACGAACGGTTTCACTGAATAAATTCGAGCGAAATACGCGTGCAAATTCCATTTGAATATTTGCTTTCATTTGGATAGAGCATTTGAATATATATATATATATATATATATATATAATACTTTATTGCTTTTTTAGAAGCTTAACAAGTATGTGAACACACATAACCCATACGAGAGCATATGATGCTGCATCGAACCTTGATTTGAAACAGATTGATTTACTGTAGAATCTGAAGGAGAGCACATTTCCAGAAGCTCCCTCTCGCTTAACGCTAGTGGGTTTATGACAGTGCATTTCGACGGCTCCGCTGTGAAAATGCTGACAGATGTAAGAGTTAGTGATACAGGTCCTGAATATGATAATATTATAGCTAGATTACAATGATGATTCTGATTGTATCACTAATATGATGAAGGTTTGGAGCCTTATTGTTTCTACTCTTACTGCTGTTCACTGGCACGGCCGAAGCACTGCAAATAGTGTCACCAAGAATAATATGCTCCTCAATAATAAAGTAATTGTATTGTTGCATTTTAAAATGTACCAGTGTATATCCATTATTGAATTAAATTGTCTGTTTATCGTCAGCAGTAATGCCAGTGGGGTAACAACAGCTCTGGAAACAAATCATTAAATGGAATAAGTCGATTTAAAAGTTAAACAATAATAACCATCGATCGCCAATTAAGACCGCTCAAGGCAACCAGTTGTTTTCATTACGCCCTTTCCACTTGGCTCGATTTGCCTACGAGTAAACTGAAATGATGTGCTCATTAAGATTGCCTATTCTTGACAATAACCTCTCTTTGAACGGGTCTAAATAAGATAGTACTTACTTTGCCGAGTGAATTGTGCAACATTTATGATATGTTTGAAAGTGGTGGCTTAAACTTATGTATGTATGTATATATATATATATATTCTTGTAATTCTGTTATCTATCTATAAATGCCCCTTTGCAAGAAGAAAGGCGCATTTATAGATTTATATTGTTGTTGCATCAGTACGAATCTAAAGGACAATCCCCTTCATTGACCGCCTAAAGAGTTCTTTCAGGAACCCAACTTTGGTTTGCATAGATTCCGAGTGCTTCCAGTAAGAACTCACTGCCTTGTAGCAGAAGCCCAGAAAGGTACTTTTGGCAAAAGCGCCTTCACCAAACTCATATATATATAGAACAAGCCAACATTAAAATACCCCGTTTGGCCATAATGAAAGGCAAGACTGCGAATCCCGAGTTTATTCCGAGTTGTCTGTCTGCCTTCCTGCAAACGCTCTTGCCTTCCTTCCTTGTTCCTCCCACCAAAGGCCAGCAAAGGCTTACGGCGGTCGTCTTCGATGAATCGCCTTCGATTCTAGAGGTAATATTGCTTCTTCAGTCTCGTCGCGTCTCGTAGGCCTGCCCGAAAAACAGGCGGGCAGGTCAATCTGGCCCAGTCTACATCGACTTCCCTTTTGAAATGGGTCATGCCCAAGACAAATACCTCGATACCTCCTTGCCGCTTTGGCTAACATCCGTGCTATTCGCTTCGTTTAAACGTGTGAGCCTACATCTTTACGCTCGAATGGGATCAAGCGATCTTGTCTGAATCTCTCTCTCTCTCTCTCGCTTTCTGCTTGCTGTTGAATGGCTGATCTGTTCAGATCTTTATATGTTTAAATAGTTCCTACGAAATGTTTTTCTTGTTTCTTCGTTGTCACACTATTTGCTAGCATGTCTATGTATTCTTTATTGGTGATGTTGTTATTCTTGTGGTCTTTGCTTGCCGTAGTCGACAGTATTTTTCCGTTGGCTATATTGTTCTTAATGCTTCTTTTGTTATTTCAGCTCTCACTGCTATTATATAAGTACGTTTTTGTTTTTGCGAATCTTGATGCTCGTGTCGTTAGTAGTTTCGTTGATATTACTGTTTTCTTTTATGATGCGTGTTGCTGTAGTTAGGTAATATTCGTAGTCGCAGTGATAACGCTGATACCACAACAAAGAAATCGATGTCAATCAGACTAATGGTTAGATTCCTTAAAGGGGCGCTAGGCTATTACCATTGTAAGACACTGTGCACGCCAATGTGATTGAGCAACGAGTTACCGTTGGTCGGGCTGTAGATTGAGTTGACAGCCCTTTGGGGTGTGGCTCGTTACGAATGAGGAAACACGGCTGGAGCTACTGAACAGGCGGCGAAAAGATTGGGTGGTCCCTAATGCAGCCATGCATTAAAGTAAATCAAGCTGTTAGCTATATATATATATATATATATATATATATATATATGTTTGTTTGTTTATTTATATATATATATATATATATATATATATATATATATATATATATATATATATATATATATATATATATATATATATATATATGCACGGTAGGCACGGTAACAAATCAGGCTATTTTACAAGCCGCGCCTAGGTACTGCAGCTGCGTTAACATTTTTCCTACCCATCAAATAAAGGGAACAAAACTCATCACAATGGTGTCGAGTGACGGCAACGTTTTTGAATTTGCGCCTTCGTTTTGTAAATTGGCATAAATGACTTCGTGCATTAAAACGTTTACTCATGTATCCCAACACAAGTAGCGATGACTAGGTAACTAAACACACTAAAGGTTACACTAAAGTGCACTCCTAAACCGCGCACTGAGACAATTTCTTTGTGGTTATTAGCATTGCCCTATTTTACATCGTGTCGAGTTGTTATGCGGAAACAGATTGACGCGGCTCAAGAGCATAATAAACCGGATCTAGAAAGTGATCTAGAGTAAGGTACTATACATTCTCAAGTGTACTGCTAGTATTTCCTCAACTAATTAGCAGGGTGTGGAATATTGGGACACCAAGTGGTAATTATCGACATTGAAAATGTAGGCCTTTACTTTATTACTAAAACTAGTCTGTCTTAAAAAAAAACAGGCCATCCATTTGATCCAGAAACGTGTATGATTTCTCAAATGTACGTTGTTATAGGCAAGCAAAAATAGGGGCGTTTTTCGGTGTCATTTATGTGTATGTTTTTTCCTCTTGTTGTGACCATATCTAAAAGCATTTTCTAATATTACCTCACGGTGAAGACGCATCGTGGCGTCTTGCTCGCACTGCGCGTCTGCGCGTGTTCATACGTAGTCCATACACCTGTCGATCCTAGCCACGGTGGTCTATTTCCAAGCTCCAATTCGAAGATTGACATCACGGTCCGCGCGGATGCCGGATCGAAGATCACGGCATTCATGGTTTATTCGTTGGTCGTAGCAAGTTTTAGCTACAATGTAGATCACGAGTGCCGTTGTCTCGTGCGGGCGAGCGAAAGTAAAGTTTTGTTTCAAGATACCGAGTGACAGAAGGCAGTGAATGACGGGATCATCACACGCGCAGACACGGACATCCTCATCGTGTGTGCAGAACTGTTGCTTTTGAAGTATCGACTCAGCTAAGTACGCATTGGCCAGTGTTACATTGATGCAGACACCAAAAAAGCAAAGCTTCAGCTTTATTTGCCATGAATTGGTAGTATAGTACAGTCGTCCATAGATCAATTTTTGGGCTATCAATATCGTTGACACTTGACTGTAGTGACGATGTTTCGATAAACGACCAGTTGAGTATGTAGTAATGTCCGATACTGCATTCTCAACAATATTTATATACCAGCGTCGTCAATATTTATATGTCATTTTCTTCACTTTCAAAAACAAAGTGAAATGTAATTGAAGATGGACTGAAAATATAGTAGGCTAAAAAAAAGGTATTGCTACTATGGCAATTGGCTACGATTAGTTATCATGGCTATCACGACGCGAGGAACGCGACTATGGATATCGTCTTGTGACACTATTGATGCGGGCGATGCAGCCCGAGATACTATACACCAAGCGTGGTACCTGGTCTGGTAGATAGTAGATCACGCAAAACCCCCCGTTGTGACGCAGTGACTGGGCCACTATGCGTGAGCACTATGCTGGTTACACATTCAAAACATGTAATAATGAGGAAGAATGGGCGTGCGATAACATTGTAGCAGCGATTTCAAAAAAATCTGATACTGCAGCTCGTACAAACGGTAGATATAGCAGCTGCCAAGGAAAGGAGGTATCGGGGCGGCGAACGCAAGGGGCATTACATTGAGAGGAGATCATAAGAGGGGACACTCTTCTTATTTTCGTACACATTTTCGTCCAGATATGGTGGTCGCGTGCCCCTCCGTGCCACTGGGGCAGTGGGTAACTGCCTGACCTATTGAAGCTCCATTCGTAACGTTGTGCACACTAACGACAACAAAAATAACAAGAGTAATAAAACATACGACTAACAATTTTTTAGTACAATACCGGAATTGTCGTATTTTCTGCTACGTTTCGGAGGTTAGTCGCCCTTGAACTGTTGTCTTCGTCACTTTAGCGAATGATCAACGACCTAATCGATGTTTTTGTTGCTGTTGTTGTTGTTGCTGCTGCTGCTTGTTTTTCGTGTTGATGTTGTTGCTGCTGTTCTCAGCAACCTGTAAATGAAAAATATTTGTTATGATTTATTTATATAGCTTTGCTATGTTAGCACTTTGAAGTGGACAATTGTCTCCGCGCGAACGTGTGATTACGGGTTTTCTAACCCAGGGTTAGCCCAGTTCAACAATGTGCCCCGAAAAGACGCTGCATTTCCTCGTTGAATGTCGAGCGACAGCCTCTGACGCAAGAATTCGGATGCTCTCGAGTCTCCTGTCGAAAGATTAAGGCTTCTGCCTACGCGCTGAATCCGTTTGAGCGTAAGAGGCCTGTAGTTCCCATAGTCTCGAACGCCAACGGACAAAATTCGTGCGGATAATCCACACGGGAACATTTTCTGCATTTGTTAGCCTCAGCTAACCTGGAAGCATGACCTGCTCGGTCCACACCTGCACCGACCATCGAAGGGGCTAATGAGTCGGGATGAAAAGGATTATAATAATTGGCGTTGCAATTTGGTGGCTGTAGTTATCCCTTATTGTATCTATTTGGATCAATACAGTTCTGTCTTTACCCTGATTCGTATAGTTAGTATGTATTCTTATAATTCTAACAGTGATAAAGGTAGTTCCTGCTGTAAACAAGATGACGTGTTGGGCAAGCAACGGCGTAGGCGGCAACACCGACCGTACCCAGGAACTAGTTGTTCAAGTGTCTCATAGAAATGAGCGGTCTAAACTACATTATTCCATGTTGCAGAAACGTGGAATTCTCAACCATGGGGTGCCACAGTTTCATGTTCGGTAGTCCCATCATGTAACAGATTGATTGAACTAAGGTGGGCTGCGGGGCATGTAACAGAAACAACGGCAGAAGTGCTCTCACTAACACTGAACACGGTGCCGTGGTGTATTCGCGTGCGCCTCGCGACAGGCGAAGAAGGCTCATAGGTGCACGGATTCGAGCCCCACTGTCGCACATTTGTATTAATGGGGTTCGTCTCACGAAGCAATGCGAAAGCAGTCCTATCGACGTTAAATGTTGGCCGCACGTCAGCCCGAAAACGTTTTTAACGGATTTGCACTATTTTGATCGTGCTGCCGCCATGAAATCCATGAGTCGTCTAGTTAGCAAAGCCCTGCAAGGTTTAGTTAAGGAATGGCTACCGTATATGAGACGCACGCCGAAATAGTTCAAGTCATTCGTGCTACTAACACGAGATATATAAATACATATAAGCAATTAGGTAGATAGTTAGACGCTGCGTTAATAATATGCGTGATATTATTATATTATGTTTTTTTAATAATATTATACTAATTATTATATAATATCATTATTATAATATTATTATAATACTATTATTGAATAGCAAAATCTACAAGTTGGCAACGACCAAAAACCCGTTAATTAATTTAAACTTTGTGTTACGAGCAACAGCGTTATATGATCCCGTTTATAATGACGAAGCAATTATAATAAGCAATATCATTGTTCGTATAGGTTATATTAGTAGGTCGGTGACACGGTGTGGTGTAAATGTTTCCAACTGCCATCTGATGCCATGAGTTGTGGGCTCGACCCCGCAAAAACGCATATTGGGTAGCCAAGCCGAGGACTTTCTTGTGTAAGCCAGTTGCAAAGGCTAAAGTACGTTTATGAAAGTTATCTCTAATGCTTTAGCAACAAGAGCGGTGATACATCATCAGGTTTGTTTCTGCTCGATCTAGGTTTATTATGGCGTTCACGAAATGAACTGCAAATGCGAATGAATCGCAATGAGTGACACATAGCGATGCTCTTGTCTTTTTTGTGACGCGGGATGTCGATGACATGCTCGCATTTTTTGTGTGGTGCGACGTTAGGTACAGTGTTATGGATTTGGAGTGATATGGATCTATTTACTAATCTATTCATATAGTGGCTCACAACTTATGAACAAGAAATAGTGTCCCTTCCGGCGGATTAACTCTTATTTTTTTAATAATAATAATAATAATAATAATAATAATAATAATAATAATAATAATAATGTGGAGGTGCATCATACGCGTTAGAAGGATCCATGTTTTGTTGTGGCAATAGTAAGAAGCCGCCTGTTCTCTCCTTTCTGTTAGTTTCTTATTGGTGCGTCTGTAGCGTTGTGGTGTTGATGTCGGCGTTTTGACTGAGAACAGTCAAAACGGTTCAGTCAGCCGAAGCGGCGGTAGAAATCAACCACTGGTAGTTTCTACCAGTGTAGGGAACATTTTGTTTTTTCTATATGCTCGCTATTTGTTTAGCGACGTTGTGATCCCGCCTGCGGCAACCGTTGTGCCCGCTATACCGACCATTATCACCATCATCATCATCGTCATTACTGCGTTCGTTGATCTTGATAGTTGATCGCAATAACGTTTTGTCGTTTTTGTTGTCGTCACGATTGTTATTGCTGTGTGTTATTGCTACTGTATTATTATTATTATTATTATTATTATTATTATTATTATTATTATTATTATTATTATTATTATTATTATTATTATTATTATTATTTATTATTTATCATTATTTAGTTCATACAATTGTGAGGTATGAACGTTTAAATCATGTTTATCCTGCTCTGTGTTTTCCTCTCTTATTATTATTATTATTATTATTACTCTATCTTATCGTTTTTGTTGTGTATTATAGGTAGGTTATTGTAATATTATTAGTTAATTATGATTTTCACCGGTGTTGCTGTTGTTTTTGTTGTTGTTGTTGCTGCTGCTATTGTTGGTTTTGTTGCTGCTATAGTAACAGTAGTAGAAGTTGTATTTGTAGTAGTAATCATTCTACAAGTAGCACGAGTAGTTACGACTGGGTTGTGCTTATTAGAACAAACAGACAAACACACACGAACGGACGACCCATGGATGGGCGGACGAGCACACAGACAGACAGACAGACATTTAGTTAGTACTTGGTCAGTCAGTGTTCGATTGAACATTGTGTGGGACGACGTTTCCTCGGCAAATACGTATGTAGTGTAGTAGCAGCCGCCGCTCGCGTCTGGCCTGACCACAAGGCTCTCCCTTCCCTCCTCCTTGCCTCCTTTTCCCTTGTCTCTGTCTCTATGTTTTTCTTGCTCCCGTCGTGTGTTCTGGCTGATCGGTAAATAACGCATGCCGCATCCGAGACAGGAACATGCGGTGCTGCTGGTACATTGATTGGTCCTGCCGGCCGCCGCCGCCGCTTTTGCTGTTTGTGATATTTTTCTTCTGCCTTTTATCAATGCTTTTCTCTACCTCATCTTGTTTGACTTCTGCGGTTGCTGCTGCTGATGTTGTTGTTGTTAATGTTTCATTTATGTTGGTTATGCTTTGGCAGCACCAATGAGAGCCCCACACACTCTGTCTAACATGCGTTTCTCCTTATTTCATATTACTTTTCTTCTCTAAGTTTACGTCTTTATTTCTTACTTTCTATCTGTTCAGATCTCTTAATTCCTTTTTTCCCTTTTTTTCTTTCTTAATGTATCTTTCTCCTTCTCTATCTCACCTATCTCAGCTATTCCCCCCCCCTCTCTCTCACTGATGTTCTCACTTTATCTCTCTTATTTTCTCTTCCGATTTTTCTCAATTTCTCGCTTTATCTCATCGCTTCTCTTGTGTGCGTGGTGATCGTCTATGTGAGCATCTGCTCATCCGCCCGCTCTCCGAAGTCGCTGCCATCATTCCTAATTCACGCCACTTGTTCCAACTCAGGTGGACTCATTCCGACCCAGGCCCACCCGATCTCAAATCAAAACGACAGAACAAACAGGGGTCCGTGCACCGCACCGCATTGTACCACCACGCCATAAGCACGACGGAAGGCTACGGAAGCGGCAATAACATCAGCATCTCCATCAGAAGCAGCAGCAGCAGCAGTGGCAGCATTCAATGTCCATCTAAGTCAGTCCAGTTGGGCCGCTTGCCACCTTTGCCTGCATAGCTGCCTGCCGCAAGGGGTGCCATCTCTCTATCACAAATTCCATTTATTCACACATTTAGTGTCGATAATACATAAGTACAAAGATTTGGCTCGGCATCAGGAGCTCACATCTCTCTATCTGTTATGCTTTCGCCTGCGTCTTCACCAGTAAACACCCGGCTATGACTCTCCGACAACAGGACGCACCATGTACGAGTAGTGTGGGCTGCCTTGTAGTATTGTTAGTGAACCTTTGCCGCGCGCGCGCAAAGGCACTGGGCCGACGGGTCTGTTGGTGGTGGTGGTGATGGAAAACCTGGTGGTGGTGGTGGTGGTGATGGCGGTGGCTGCGGCGGCAACCACCAAAAACGTCGGCTACGAAATTATGACATAGATTTGTGACTGCGGCTGTATTAGGAGGCCAAACCAAGACGTGTGACGACGGCTTGCAGCGGTTTGCCGCCGCCATATGGCTGCTATGTATTCCGTATGGAGGGCCGCCTTGGCTTGCCGGCGTACCACGCCGTGCCATGCTGTGCCGTGCTGGCTGGTTCGCGTACGGAACGTTTGTTTTCGGTTGGTTCCGTTCACTCGGTCGTTGTCATCGACATCGCTGCTGCTTCGTGCTTTTCTTCTCGTTCTTCGTTTTCTTCTTTTTCTTCATCTCCTTTTTCTTCTTCTATTTTTTCGTCTCGTTGTTCCTCGTTCTCTCTTCTATTCTTGTTAAGGTGCTGCGCCGCTGCGTCGTGATGTAGTAGTGTAAACAGCAGGTGGCTGACTAATGCCATCGTAGCAAAAATGGGTCTTACTGAGCAACGCTTCTTATGTATATATATATATATATATATATATATATACATATACATATATAAACAACGGAGGTTTTCGGTCTCTCTCTCTCTCTCTCTCTTTATATATATATATATATATATATATATATATATATATGTATATTTGAGCGAAGTTGTAATGGCTGACTAACTAAGCAAGACAGAATACAAGCACGGAAATGGTGGCGACATCTGACCGAATATTTGCTTGATTTTTCGTCTGATTGTGTTGTAGAGCAAGTTATCGTGTCGGTGGCGATACTGACCGACGGCGTAAATCTCTTTCTCTCTCTCTCGATTTATATATATATATATATATATATATATATATATATAGCTTTTCGTCGCACAGCTGAGAAATAACCATGCGAAATTACGCTCAATGCAATAAATAGTGTATCCGATTAATGCCAACGTGTCAAGATCGAAAGCCCATGCTCACAACAACACCTCAAATGAAACGGCATGTCGTATCGGGGAAAACATTCAAAATGTTTAAGCACAATAAGCACACACATTTTGCTTCCCGATTGCTTCCTGACACAATTTGGTCTAAAAAATTGGTCTATATTTCTATGGTGTTAAACAAACACAATTTAGTATATTTCTTTTCATAATATTAATCAGTAGTAACATGGCATGTAACATTGATACAATTGCTCGAGGTTTGTCGACATTTGCTAAAGGCATAGCGATGACGTCCGTCGCGTTTTGTTTTTGTACTGCGTCTAAAGCCCACAGGTCATCAGACTCTCTCTTGATTCGCGTACGGTTGCCGGCATGATGTGGGTGATGTCGTTAATCCACCGGCTTAGAATTCCTATCCAGGCTCACGTAGGGAGTACGCTAACTTTGCATCTAAATGGCGGAGTCCCTCTATGCGTTACATCGAAATGCTCAACAGGGGTCATGCTCGATTTAATTGTCATAGAGGTTCGACGAATGGAATGAACCGCAACTACTTGTATACAATTCAATGCAATAAATAATTGATTTTATTTCTTGATTGCACGCCACTTGTATATATATATATACAAAGCCGGCATTTGGGCTGGTAGAATCAGTTATCAACGAGTCGGATTAACTTTGCAATTTCCCAATCGGCAACAGCTTGGCCGGCAGTATCGCACACGGTTGAGCGGAGCATTCGCAATGTGTTTCAATTGCCATTGGCCACTTCAATTCGGAAACTAGAACGAAACAATGTCCAGCATTTCCAATGAAATTCGCAGCTCCTTGAAACAAGCACACATGGACAACATGGGACAGCTCATGGAAACAAGCATGGATATACGCCCAGGATATTTGTTTGCAGTTAATGGGCTTAATGTGTTTATTTAACGCAGTGTGCTGGGCATTTCTTTAAAGAGAAAAACTGTGATTGTGTGCAGCTGTGTGCTCGCATCTTTTTTCCATTACTCTCATGGCTTATCATCGTTTGGCAGCTTGTTTTATATAGCTTAAATACGATGTGAGGCTAGCGTATAAGCGTTGGATTTATCTATTCTCAGAATTCTATCTGTGTTTAGGTTTTCTATTTAGACTTGCCGGTCTACGCATGCTTTTTTCGGTGATATATTAAAAGTCTTCTGATGCGATTATTGGTGTTTTGCTGCTGCTGGTCTGTCGGAAGTTCCTCTCTTTTCCTCCAGTCGTCTTTCGTCGTTTAGAAGTGCCACTCTGTTACTTTTCGAACCGGATATAGCTGAATTAATTGCGAGTGACGCAGTTAGGTTAGTATAGTCAGGTCCACCGACCGGGCAGAATAGTTGGGGGCAAAACACGCGCGCGCTTGGGCGGGACTGGGGTATGGGCGTTAGGTGTCGTTGTTGTTTTTTTTGTAATCTTTTGTTGTTTAGACTGGTCAGACACGTGCTATTTCGTTTCAAGTTTAACAAACTTAAACCGCCGCTCAATTCACGACGAACGGGAAAACTTGATTATTTCCTGGGCGGCGTTCCCTTATCGTCACATATTCCACTACTAGGGGCTATTATTTTTATCTATGCCGTTGTTGTGAGTGTACATGCATGCATTATTACTATTATCACTACCAATAGTACTTTCACGCCACCGGGCTCGACACTTTATTACTACTACTACTACTACTACTACTAATAGTATTTGCATATACTATTAGTACTGCAAAGTTATGACACTTCCACAGTGTGAGCCGGATCAGCCGACCAGAGCGTGCATCACCAGCATCATTCTCTAGCCCTAGTGTCCACCGCTGCAATTCGTGATCGTGTCTGGTCATCATTGTTTGTCAGCGGTGCTGGTTGCGCTATGCGCACGTTTCAGTCGTTGTAACAAGAGCGGCAAGAAGCAACAATGACAACAACAACTACTACAGCAAGAATAATGGCCGCTGTCACCGTGCATCAGCTTTTTTTTACTAAGCTTGCCCGAGCTGTGTTGTGACCAGGCTTGCCCCGGACGAAGCCAGCAAATGAGTGATTTGTCATTGGTCTGTGTTTGGTTTTCGCTGTTCCCCGCCTGGAGTCGCATCTGCATTTTTCGCCTGGTGCGTCGAGCGGATTTGGTTTTCCGTTCAGCTGTCGCAGAGGCAGCTGGACATATCGGCTAGCAGTGTCGTATGTAGGATGCGGTTGACACGGTTGCTTGCGACCATGCCGTTATACAAGTGTACCTACAAACGTGTTCACAAAAAAATTAAAAAATATATAAATATATATATTGTAACTTTTCCGCACCGGGTTGCCGAACAACGTACCTTATGCCTATATATGCACGAGTATATGCACTTGAGGTGATTTAGATTTTAAATATAGATTTATTCAATTAGATATTCGTATGATGGAAGGCGAAATATGGGCAACTTATTGGCACGAGTTCGTACCTGTAAGGAAAGTGCTCGAATTAGAGGATCGGGATAGCTGATTAGTTGCAAATGATTTCGATAACAGGACTAATCTAGCGAATATAAGACTGCATGTTCTTCGTTTAGTACATGAATTAATAGGAGTTAATAACAATAAATGGGTTGAGGCGAAAGTGGTTCTGCTATCTCTCTGAGTCTTTGCAGGTCGTTCTCTCAACTCTATGTACGAAACGCGCTCATTACTAAATATGATTAGGAGGATTTATTTATTTGTTAGACATTCGGGTAGGACAATTTCGGCCTATGAGTCTGTATACTTCTCATGCGTCAGCCCTCTAATGCGAACTCAGCACAGTGTCTCTGGCGTTTTCTTTTACTAAGCAACTGAATTTGTATTGACGCTTTAAAGTGCAAGTCAAATATAAGTCAATCGGAATCGGATCATTAGTGTAATCGGTATTGTACATCAGTGTGATCCGTATCACTATTGAACAATATAGGTCGCTATTATTATTTGTCGATAGAATGGAATGACGTAAACAATAACCGCCGCCTCGTGTATTGGAAACGCGGGTTTGATCCCGGCGCGATTTGCAGATTTGAGCTAGGGTTAAAATATTTAAAATATTATTATTATTTTTTTTATTTTTTATTGATATTATTCATACACACTCTTCCGGCTGACAAAACGAGTTGATTTTTCACTCAGCCCTTATGGATGTTGTTAGGTCAGCAACAACAACAACAAAAACATGGTATTAATTAGTGATTAAAGCCCTTGTTGTTGTCAAGGGCACGACCATTGCCGACGGTCGCCAGCATTCAACTTCGCGTTTCCGCTGTGCAGCGCTACCGCCGTCATCAAGCCGAAGGCAATTGACTCGTATTCGTTTGGTTTGCTCGTTGAGTGACGATGAGACACTCATCATTTTCATCATCATCGTCATCATTATTGGCGTGAGAAAATGTATAAAAAAGTTAATCGAAACACATAAGCAGCATGATGGCCACCATGAACGTCGACACCATCAGCCTGGACGACGGAGCGTTGTGCCGTTCAAGCACTATTTCGGGTCGATATGGATCGATACCAGTCGATACCCATCGTCACTGGCATCACGTCGTTGCCGGTAGCAGTCGTGGTACCGGCGAGTACAAGTACCAGGGCAGCAGCAACAACAGCAACAGCAACAACAACAACAACAACAACAATAAGAACAACAATTATATAACAACAAAAACAACAACAACATGCGATAGCAGATACAACCAACCGACCAACTGACACAGCAAAAGAAAGAAGATGATATGAGGAAAAACAGGCAGAAGTCGAGGAGACCAAATGAAGCAAAAACAATGTCGACAATAACTACCTCAACACGAACTTAATTACGAAAACACCGTAACAGCTTAATTGTCAACAGCGGTCAGTATCAGCATCATCATCCTCACCATCATCATCATTATCATCATAATCATTATTATTATTATTATTATCATCACTATGCTGTTTAGGTTCAGCAGCCCAATATCGTCTCTATCGACGTCATGTTCATTACTTTCATTACAATCAAACACAACAACGTGACAGCAACAACATCGACGACTATTATTAGTACTATTACTACTATTACTACAACTGTTGTCGCAGCAATGGCGGGACAATGGGAACAGCGTCAAGAAGAACAACACTTACAACAACAGCAGCAGCAACATCAACATCAACAGCAACAACGGAAACTAAAATCTATGACAAGTGTAATCGTCGACAGGCAAGGAAGACAACGACAACAACAACATGAACAACAACGACGACCACCACGACAATAACAACAACAAGAACAGCAACAACAACTATAATAATGTCGATGATGAAAGTGTTAGCCGCGCAAAACAGGAGCAATAGCAACAATAATAACAACAGCGATGTCAATAATAGCAGGTTAGAATGCAACAATTGTAATGCAAACAACATAAGCAGCAGCAGCAACAACAACAACAACAAAAACAACAACAACATTTCTGATTATAATCATCGGAATAGTATCTATATCAACAGCACAAGAGGTAGCAGCAGCAACAACATCATTCACAACAACAAGAACAGCCACCATTATACGCCGTTATTGCCAATCATCATATTGGTGCTTACTTGACAGGAATGGACCACAAACACTACTGGCCTAGTGCCGTTGTATGCTGTCATAGCGGTTGGTTGGTACGACGTAAAGTTGTTTGTCATAGAGCTGCCTCTATAGCTGTTGCTGGCAGCTTCGAATGACAGTGACCTATGGCGATGTTATATATGTATGTATATATATATATATATAGATAGGCTTCCGGCAGATGGCCAGAGGTATACGACAATGCTCTTGCGTTACGTCGTCTTCGCATTTGGTAGTGGCGATGTTGGTGGTCGCAGCTTCTTCTCCGGCCGTGAGTAGCTGGTTCGAGCCGTGATCGTCTATCGATTCTCGTCATTGAAACCAGTGGCGGGAGCTGCAGGGTAAATGACCAACAACAACAATGAACAATACAAAATATAATTACGATAGCGGCTTACGACCACGACGACAACGACGACGACGACAACAGGACAACAACAGCAATAGCAAAAATAACAACAATAGCAACACGACGTCCAGGCTGACATCAGCAACAACAGCAACAACAAAAACGACGACGACAAAAACAACAAAAATGGCGCGATATAAATATCCTAGCTGCGTTGTCAACTGACCAACCTGCCAGACGCTTTTTTAGAGGACACACCGAGCGAGCAACGGTCTCAGAAAATGATAAAGCTGATTGTTGTTGTTGTTGCTGCTGCGGTTGCTATTGTTGTTGTTGCTGCGGTTGTTATTGTTGTTGTTGCTGCGGTTGTTGTTGCTGTTGTTGCTGCTGCTGCTATTGGTGTTTTGTGCTTTTGTTGTTGTTGTTGTTGTTACCGCTGCTCATGCCGTCGTTATGAACTTGTCATGTGAACTGCGGTAGGAGAAGATTTCGGCGCCTGCGTACCGCCAACATGTTAGTGTGGTGAGTAGCAGGCGAACAAACAACACCATGGGCTGGCTACCTGACGTTGATGAATCTTTTTCCGTTACCGCCGACGACGACGACGGTGACATGACGGCGACTGACCGGGAATAGCGAACAGGTACCACATTTGTGGTATTGCTACAAATTGTAGCGGTTGTTGTTAACGTTGCTGCTAAAGTACTCCTGCAGCCTCTCCAACAATGAACAAGATTGGGTGATGATATGGGTACAACTGTACTAATTTAAATCGTATTTTTGCACGGTTTTCGATTATTATGCCTGACTAGCAACAGCAGCAGCATCAGCAGCAGCACTGCAAATGCCAGCGCTACAATGCTGCAACTACTACTTCGACCACTACAACTACAGCAAATATCTTAATGTGTCTTATTTCTTAATTCACAACAGCAATAAGTGCTGCACATACAGCGACAACAGCAGAGCAGCGAAGCACCGAAGCGGGAGCAGCAGCAGGAGCAAATAAGGAACTAATAAGTCGCGGCGGCTGACGGACCAGTCGTGACCTGGTACCACTTCAGAACGAAAAGAAGCGTAGGTAGTCAGCGGGTAACGTGGTACGCGCGTAGGCGGGTAGGCCTAATGCCACCACAGGGCTTCGTTTGTACTATTTACAACTACTACTTACAACTACTACTACTACTATTACTACTGCTGCTGCTGCGACTACCGCCATTCTTACCGACCAAAACAGGTATGGTTGTCGCTAGTAGGCAACCTTTCCTGCGGCCGGCTGTTGGCGCTGTTACAACTTAGGGCGCGTAGCGGAGACTACCCGTAGCTATTTCTACTAGTGAGTACTGCCCCAGGTAATTCCAGTGGTCATTTCTATAGTGTTCCTCACAAGCCCAAGTGTAGTTAGTTATTCACGTGGCCCTGTAACCATAAGATTAAGTAATAAATGAAGTTATCGCCCCTAATTGTGCAATTTTTTTTTTTTCCAATTAAAGTGTTACTACTGCAGGTACTACCAGTACTAGTTACTACTACGGGTACTGCCACCATTAGTTACTTCTACTAGAAATAGAATTTACTGCGGGTGCTACCAATAGTCGTTTTTGCTAACTAGTGTGTGGTTGATGGTAGAGCGATGTGTGCTCATAACTCAAAATAATGTTAGAACTCAATATACGTGCGACAACTCAAGATCAGTCGAAGTCTACCGAAAGGATACCCACTGTTTTCGAAATTACCAACCAATAATGCCGTAAGCCGTATAGCTGGGTGATCTGCTGGCGTGGCAGCAGCTGCCGAAGCTGCCGCTTGGCGCGCGCGGCCAGCTTCGCTGGGATCGCAAGAGACGCTGGCCGCACTTCAGTCGTTTTCGCCCACCCACCACCTCACTCCTTCAAGAATTCATCCTTTTTCATTTGCTCGACAGACTGACCAACCGGTCGATCGACGGACGGTTAGACGGAGAGACAGACAGACAGACAGACAAACAGACGTGTGGGATGAAAATGTCCCGAAATTTAAGGCCGCTTGCTTCCCAACTAAAAAGTTTGCCGTAATCTTATTCGGCAACGGAGACAGTGCCAGTGCTCGGGCGGTCGGCTTCTCTAGCGGACAGGGCATGGCCGTGTTGTTGAATCGCATGTCGACTGTTGTTAAATGTTGTTTCTGTTCGTATTGTTCAAATTTTTTGCTGCTACTGCTGCTTCTGTTGTTACAGGTGCTGAAAACGCGGTGTGTAGCAGCTGTAACAACAGGCTGTTTGCCGCCCACATTGGGATTGGTTATGCGTCAGTAGCACGATGCACCTTCGATTTGCCTATCACCCCCTCTCCCTCTCACTCTCTCTTTCTATCTTTTCGCCGCACTCCGGCATCAGTTCCTCAGTTTCTACTGCGAACGTCTTCGGTCACCACTGCAAGGCCTGCAAGCGGCAGTCAGTGGTCGGTGGGAAGATGAATGAAGGATGCCATCAACACCCCACTTGCAAATTTGGAGTATACTACAACAACAACAACAACAACAACAATAGCAAATAAGATGAGTTTTATTCAGCCGACACTCTATGACAACTTTTAGCTCAGCTAGATGCAGCATGGTGCGCCCCCTAAGAGGGCTCTGCAACGGAATCGAATTAAGCGTCGACATGTTGCAGCTAGAAGATATTGTTGCTGTTGAGTGTCTATATTTATATATTTGTTTATTTTGCAATAACATTGCATTTCAAGATGTTACATCATTACAATACAAGTGAGTGTCTATATAGTGGAGACCAAAGTTATTGCGTTGCGGAAGATTACCTTGCAAAACTAGCACGGCTGGGAATTCGTATGTATGTTGCCACATGACCACCAAAATGAGCGGTTTGATATTAGGTGGAAACATTACTCCACCACTGGAGGCAAGGTTTTCAAGTTGAACACTCTCAGTGCTGCCGCTGTGGGGGGCTTTCCAGCAGCTTACCTAACATGATTGTGGCAACAACTATGCGTGGCCTTAAGCCTCTGATAGATCCCGCCAATCTCAGCGCTGGCAGAAGCACAATAGTTCTGCCTAGGTGTTTAGTTCTGCCTTTGCAGGTTTTGCAGTACTACATCCACAAAAATCATAAGCGATACGGGCGACACAGCGTCACCAAAGTTTACCTAGAAGCTACAAATGAAGAATTGAGCAGGCTGAGGAAGCCGATGTGCAAACTAACCAACGAACTACTTGGCCTCCAACATAATGATGTCTGCATCATATTTAACATAATTACGTAATTGTACGGTTGGAGACATCTCTTACAAACCACGCTCAACAAGTGGTTTGTGCCCCGCCCTGTGTTAAAGACGTTACAGGAGTTCATCGTGTATTTCGCGACGGACGTAAATAAACCAAAAATTGCCCCCGTTTGGGAAGGCGTTCGACGTCAATAGCAGAAGGAATTGAAGATACATTATGGCTTTGTTGTAACAGCCTTAACCCATATTTTATACGTCGGAAGATTGGCAGTGAAGCGCGTTCCAAAAATTTTGAATGGAAATTCCTAAGTAAACCTTTGGGTGCTAGTATAAAATCCTGAATGCTTCAGAGAGTGATTACAGAAGACGAGTTATGGGTATATGGTTACGACATCAAGACAAAAATTCAATACTCCTAGTGGTGCCTCCAAGGGGAGAGTTGATCGAAGAAATTCCGACACAGCAGATCAGAAAGTAAGTTTTTTTCACTTTTGCGAGGGGGGTCCTCTTTCACGAATATTTGCCACTTAGTTGTACGGTCAATAAGGAATACTTTTGCGAAATATTAAGACGGTTGCATGAGAACGTCTGACGCAAGAGGCCTGAACTCTGGGCAAACAACTGTTAGATTCTTCATTACGACTGCACATCGACGCATACATCGTTACAGATTTCGGATTAGTTGATGAAAAATTCGAAGGGACAACTTTTAAGACTATAGAAGAGATAAAGGAAAATTCGCAAAATAAATTCAACTCATATATATATATATAAATATATATATATATATACAAAACAAATTAATTTCAGTTTTATTGCCAGAAGTCCATTTTCCGCGTGATGTCGTAATGAATACAAATGTTTACCACGCATACTACATACAGGTTGCGTAGCTTTTAGTTTATGTAGGGCGGACGTGGCAAAAACGATTGACACAGCTGAGTGTGATTAAGTCAAATCAAAGCATTTGGCAAGCTGCCACGGTGAAAATATTGCAATACCGTAAACGTGTGTAAATAACCTAAACAAAAAATCAACCAAATTATACTACTATTTGCAAACAACAAACAAAGCAAACGTCCTGACGATGTAGTAATGTGTGTACCTATTTTCTCTTATTCGTATATTAGCTTTAACCCAAACCTGCAGATCTCAACTAGATGTGGTTGATTTGGTTGTGTTGTTTATGTTGCTTGAACCTTGAACCCGACGCTTCTTGTTTTTTCTCGCTATTGCGCTTTTTCCTTTGGTGGCGTCAGAGTCAACGGTCATCACCCCTACCCGAGCTTAGGTCGTTATAATCGTCCAGTAACTCTATAAATAAATTCGATAAACAGCAGTTAAATTCACAAACAGACAGGCAGCCTCCTGCATTCGGCATGGAATAAATCTAGCTGATGCATGTTGCAGTCGCTTGAACGTATCCCAAGTGTAGTGGCCCAAAAAGTGCTAGTTTTTGTTTTTGTTGCCGTTGCTGATGCTGTCAATGAGCTAACGCTGCCCTAAGTTCGACAATTTCGACATCTAATGCCTCCACTAGGCGACTGGTAGCGGTGGTGGCGGCAGCAGCGGCATTGAATCAACGCAAACAAACTTGGCTTCAGTAAATAGAAGATTCTGTCGATCTGATCTTACACACCGCAAAGTTGCGTCTCTATGGCTATCTGTGTGCGTGTATGCGACTTACTACTTCTAAGATACACGTTCAGTTGATAAAAAAAAGGTCGTCGTCGTGGTGTTCAGTTAACTCGAGAACAGAGCCGCAACGCGATTATTTTAAAACCATTAATGCATTCCTTCGTAACGATATTGATTTGAATCTAAGCTAAGCTGAGCCAAACGGCAGCCTCCCCCCGTGTCCTTAGCACCACAACAACAACAACAAAGAGAGAACAAGCAGAATAGGAGGAAAATCGCAGAGAAAAGCCGTTAGGGCAACGTGAGTCAATTATCGTGCGGGGGGAGGCGATTAGAATCATATGAATAATATGGAATATGAATAATGTGGACTCTGCCCTTCTGGCCTTGACCCGCTCGTTGAAAGATGGCTTGCCAACAAATCACCCAGCCACACACACACAAGCTAGTCTTCTATAGTTGACCCATTTTGGGAAGCTTTGGTGCATTTGTAGTTTTGTACTGTTGTAGCCATGTTACAGCGACTAGCGCGATGCTAGGTGTACACCTTTAAACGGCGTGATTATATATATATATATATATATATATATATATATATATATATATATATATAGCCATTTCATTTTCAGACACTAGTTGGAATGTGGAGCCGCATGCCTCTGTTGTTCGTCGTCTCACAGTTTCGCGTTCTTCGCGCTGTGCACGAACATTTGTCAGATATCGACGTTCTTCGTTGTCGCTTATTTATCGTACTGTTGCTATATGAGCAAGAAAGAGGCAGTGCAGCATTCGGCTGGCGGGAAAGCTTCGCGTCGGTAGATGGTACGGATGTAGAAGGCACCTCTGATTTACGGTGGCAGCTGCGATGAGTGATCTGATGAGTGATCGATCTATACGGGCAGACCTAAGGCTTTGCCAAATAGAAGAAAGAGCGTAGCCGATAATAATAATAATAATAATAATAATAATAATAATTCCGGAGACAATTGTCGCTCCATCTGTATTCTTAATAAATATAATCTGTAATGTTTATAAAAAATAATAATAATAATAATAATAATAATAATAACACCGGGGATATACGCGAAGACGAATTTCTGAGGCAGCTGCTTTCACTGGCGGTTTGCAGAGGAAATGCCGCGTCGATATTAGGTGCGATGGGCTGAGAACAGATAGATGGTAACCATGAAATAACGAGGATACACATTCACACCTCACAATTGTATTGTCCTAACACATATTAAAAATAAATAATAATAATAATAATAATAATAATAATAATAATAATAATAATAATAATAGTAATAATAATAATAATAATAATAATAGTATACTCAGCCGCCGCATTGATTCACAATCAGTTCTAGATTGACTCGTTACCGCGCAGACTGGCGGCACGTGCACGCGGGTGGTTGTTGTTGACGTGTGTGTTGTCAGTGTCACCAGGAGAGGAAGAGATAGATATATATATATATATATAGAGAGAGAGAGAGAGAGGGAGGGAGAGCAAAAACAGGACATGGACGCGTTGGGGTATGTAAAGTGCGTCGATCCACAGAACCGGCTGTTCGCAATAACGGGACTCGAAATCATCTGTTACGACAGAAACAACAACTGTTACGGCGTACGGAGATACGCAGCTCTTGTTACGTGAGGTCGGTGCTGCTGTTGGTGGTGGTGGTGGTGATGGTGATGATGGGCTGCTGCGCCTGTATGCTTTATTAAAACCGGAACGATATAACGAATGTCACAGCAGCACTGAAAGTTATTGCGTGGAGGGAACGAAGGGAGAAGAAGAATGAGGGGAGGGATCAAAGGGGTTTATAGTGGGCATTTGACGATGGTGGTGACCGCTTACGGATGTCACCACGTTTATGTTCTCTTATGGTGCGGCCGTCGCAAGGGCTTCTGCGTGAGACGAGCGGTGAATGCCAACGCACAAGGTGCGCGGGAACAGGTGCGAAATATTGATAGCCGAATCATCGTCGACGAGTAGAAGGTTGATGTACGAATCCGAAAGCAGTGTGTGTGTATACCTCGCAGAGCTTTATCCAACAATAGGCGGTAATTAAGCAATAATACCAGCGATTACCAGGACAAAAAGGTCTCGGTCTCTCACGTTCTCTTTTCGCGTTCTCTCTCTGTATGGATATGTGTTTGTTTGCCACCTAAATTATATATTTTTTATATGTGTTCATTTTATTAGCTATGTATGCATAGAGTTCGTGTTCTCGTACCTCAGCCGACGTCGATGCAGTCGATTGCAGCGGCGGTATGACTAATGAAGAAAGACGAAAGGACCTTCAATCACTAGATATAATGTAACTGTGGGCCATATGTCTTACGAGAAAGCGAGGCTTAAAGCATAGGTATACCGGTATAAAAGCAGCCTCTGTTATCTAGTATGCAAACATAACGCCATTGTGTGCCATTCAAATCACTATCCTTGAGTCTCAAGTTCCATTTGTTCAAGAAGCATTTACTTCAAGCCCCTGAACTGGTTGCTTCTCTCAAGCGCAAAAAAAATTATATATATATATATATATATATATATATATATATATATATATATAGAAGCATATGTATTCAAACTCTCCCAAATCATTTTCTGGCAGGCGCTTGTTCAGCTATAATAAGGCCTGCGCCACAGTTAGATAGAAAAAAGCGAGCGTGTTGGTCTGGTAGTGCGATTTTTGTTTGAGAATTGATGATTTTTTGTTGATTTTGTTATTTGTGTGTCAAGTTGGACGCGGTGCTTTCTGCAGCCAGTTTCTTTATGCTGTCGTATATTTTTCGTTATTATCTCCTCTGGTCCGTCTCGGGAGAGACGAAAGAAACTTGGCTGTCTATTGTCACACATCGAGAAGAAGCGAACAAAGAAGCTTTTGGTTCGAGTGAGCTTCTGGCGCACGCGGTACTATATCTCCTATGTTGTTGTTGTTGTTATTGTTGTTGTTGTTGTTGTTGCTGATGTTGTTGTTGTTTCGTTACCGCGGCTGTTTCTGGACTGGCTGTCGTATGGGTGACGCGCCATTGCGTGTCTTCCTTCCTTCATCAGTCCGGGCCCGGCTGACTGAATCCTCCCTCCTTTCTACCTGTCCGCGGCGGCAACCACCTTTCTCTGCTGGCTGGCTACGTGTGCGCATCGATGTACGACGATGTATCTATCATCTGTAGTAGCGACGAAGCAAGAAGGCGGGGTTTCACTGTCTGTTTGCGTGTTTCACCGGCCACCACTATGGCCGGAAAATACGTGACCACAACCACCACCGCCGCCGAATCTTACATAGTACGACCATTACGTCAGAAGCGGCACCTGCAGCAGCGTAGGCAAGCACTCAGTAAAGTTGCCAACAAACCTGTTGCCCCGTGGGCTTTTTCGGCTGTTTTTTGGCTTATCAATACTACTGTTGTTAAAGCCGCTCGTGCTTCTCTATTGTTGTATTGTTATGTCAGTGATTTTCGGTATTGAAATTGATAAGAGAGATAATTGTTGTGCCTTGTCTTATACATATATGTCTAAGGCATTATATAATATGATATTGATTGCTGAATTGGTGAGAGCTGAAGCCGTTGCTACTGCTGCTACTATGATTGCTGGTTATTATTGATATTATTATGATATTTGCTAATGTTGTTGTTGTCGTCGTCGTTGTTGTCGTTGTTGTTGTTGTTATGCTGTTACTCGTTGTATTTTCTGTACTATGACTACTACAACTACTCGTACATATATAAATTGATGTTCATCGTCTAGTTGATTAGAATGTCGCCTGCGGGTCCGACAAACAATGAACAACAAACACTGTTTACCTGCTGCTACTGCTGCTACACGAATACTACCAGCTAGGCAGCAGCTTTCTGCAGAAACAGCAATTTCAACACTTTCAAGAGCAGCATCAGTCAGCCTCAGAGGAGAGTGTCCCCACGTGCAGAAAACGTTCGTCGTGATGCATACATGGGGCAGGTAGAATGACGTTCAAGGTCGGTCGGTGTTGGTCGTTATTTTCTGCCGCAGTTACGCTGCAGTTGTTGTCTAACGTGGTTGGTGCTGCACAGTGCTGCTGCAAAAGACGCAATGTGCACGCAGCAGACGAAGCGCAGGTCTGGACGAAACGAAAGAAGACGAAACAGAGAGGAACTAGAACAGCAGGAAGAGGAAGACAAATATAAGAGAAGGTAAGGAGATGTGAGGAGAAATAAAAACGATGATGTGCACCTACCAGAAGAGGAATAACCAGGCACAGCAACAACAACAACAACAACAACAGCAAGAGCAACAACAACAACAACAGCAACAACAACAACAACAGCAAGAGCAACAACAACAACAACAACAACAACAGCAAGAGCAACAACAACAACAACAGCAACAACAACATTAACAACAACAACAACAACAACAACAACAACAACAGCAACAACACCACCAACAACAACGACAACAACAACAGCAACAGCAACAACAACAACAGTAGTAGATGATACATGACGGCAGGCTGGCGGCATTGGCCAATGACGTTGACATGTGGCGAGGAGCCGTGGCCGCTCCTCTGCTCGTCCATGTCGAGACAGACACTACAAGTCATGGTCATCGAAACGAACGAGCGAGCGAATGAGTGAATGAGTAAATGAATGAATGACATTCGGCATCACCAGCGCGCGTTTTGAGCACGCGAACGTGTTTAATTACGTCTGTTTGACGTGCGGCGTTCGGTGAGTCGATTGCCGGCGGCGTAGCCGTGGCAGCCGACGACGCTGCGTTCTGACAGTGAAAACCGACGCAACTGAACACGATGGAGATGAAAAGCAGCAACAAAAAAATGACAAACAAAATACTTAACAAGCATAAGGAACAAAATGGGGGCGGTTGGAGGAGGTGGGCGGGAGGGAGGTGGGGTGTAAGGAAGAGGAGCAAGGCGGTGGCAGCGGAGAAGAAAATAATGTGGCAGAAAAAGAGACAATGTGGTTGAAGAGAGAAGTATTCCCTCGCACGGCCTGTGCCTCTGAACGGCGTGTTTTGATATACTATGTGTTTGTAGATTTGTAGGAGTGTCTGTATTTGTGTTTTTTTGAGCGAGAGTACATACTGGTACTGAGGTACTGTGTCTGGTGTCTGGTGGTATATTTGTGTGTACGTTCACACGCTATAGGGTCAAGGTGCATGCATCGGTCACCACCTTGCCAGTGTCACTGTCTTTCCCTGGCGTCTCTACATTGTTACCAGATATAAATACGATGCATTTGCAATCGTTTATTGGGCTATAAAAGCTACGAGCAGCGCTAATCGTGATAGCAATAAAAAAAAAGTTGCAATCGCAGCCAGTGCAGCGGCCAAATGGAAATGTCTATTGCAGGCACGCGATATTCTAATGGAGCCCAATCGTATATACAGACATTGCGGTCTGCAAGTCCGGCCAATCATGCTGAAATAGAAGAGACTTGGGACATGGTCTTGGTGACCACCCCTAATTTGTTTTATTGCTACTGTCATTATTTGTCAGTGGCTGTTGTTGTTGATGATCTTGTTAGTGTTGTTTGTAGCGCTTGTTGCTGTGCCTTTTGTTGGCGCAGATTTGGGCATATATTTAGTATCGCGCTGTGTTCGTTTCGCTGCTTTGAATCTGAAGATAATCTGCTACTCGATTGTCTTGATGTCAGCATCTATTCTGTAGCTTCTTTAGAATCATTTTCTCTTAAGGCCACTGCTTTCCGGTGTTTATATTGTGTGTCAAATTGACAACGTGTCAGCTGACGACAAGCTGAAACAATTTGGGAATTGTAAGGCTAGCTTGCCCCGCATAGAAAGCACAGAATCAACGTAACATACTCGGTACGTGTAAAGGTAATCATTTTATTCTTAACCTCCGCACAGAGTACTTACTTGTGTCTTTGTGTGTATATATATATATATATATATATACACAGACAGGTCGAAGATATTATTTCTGTTTATGTTACCCCGTTACCTAGTGTAACTTCCTGCTTTTACTAATTTTTCAATCGTTTTCGCTAAGCATGTCTAAAGGCCACATTGTTCTAAACTAAAGAGTCGGCAGCACAACGGTGCTTTATGGCACTTATATTTCCTTGCACATGCATATCCGACTACGTACCCGGGTATGTCTCAAGTCTTAACTTGGTATGTATGCATTCGATATATATATATATATATATATATATATATTCGATATATATATATATATATATATATATATATTACACACATGGAAATCAAGGCCACGTCTTCGTAACGTCAGATTGAGTTGGCAAATGGCTGGAAGAGGCGGCCAATCTTCTCTTGTTTGTCGCAGCTTCTGCAACCGCCATGAATGACGGTTTCTGGCGGCTTGTTTAGCTTTGAAGCTCAAACCCGTTCATGCTGTAGCTATTGTAAAACGTCGCTGGTTGCTGTTTTTGTAGTTGGGCTTTATTATAGCCGTCGTTGTTGGCAGATACAATAGTAGGAATCGTAGTAATAGTAGTAGTAGTATTTAGTGGTCGTAGTAATTGTTGTTGTCATCATCGTCGTGTCGTGATCAAGTTGCATCAACAGACAAAGTTGTTCGTGTGTTTGCCCGTCGTCATGTCACAGTAAGTTTGGTTGCTTTAGCTTAGGCTTTCAAGATTTGTGTTTATTGCTCGTTGTTGCTGTTGTTGTTGTCGTTATTGTTATGGTGGTTGTTGTTGTAGTTGTTGGTGATTTTGCGCTACCTGCGTAGCTATAATGCCCGTCCAAAAGTAAACATTGTTCGGGGCGCAAGCGTGTGCCGGTATCCAGCGGTCTTCTTGCCTCTCGATGCATCAGTAACGTTACCAGCAACAACAGCAGCTATAACAGGCAAATTCTTGTTCTCGTCTACAATGGCGAGGTTTTCTGGTTGGCCAGTTTCCACTTTCTCTCTCTCTCCTCTCTCTGTCATCCTCTCTGTTGATCCGTCTACTAGTTTCTCGCAGATTGACAACTCGACACGGTCATTATTCTACAACTGGGGATAAGTAATCTTCTTTATGTATTTCCGTCTTTTTATCTCAATGTACGTATATATATATATATATATATATATATATATATATATATATATATATATATATATATATATATATATCTATATATATATATATATATATATATATATATATATATATATATATATATATATATATATATATATATATATATATATATATATAATATATATATATATATACACACATATATATACTTGCCTCTTTGCTATTCCGCAGTGTTCTTGATGGCGCACTGCTTTGAGTGGTCGTAGTTGATGTCCGTGACCACACGTTGAGCGTCACGGTGTTAGGCCCGCTTCTACGGCGGAGACCACGACATTTGTATTAGTATTACCGTCGTCTACTGATGGCGACAAACGGACTGCGACTTTGCAGCGTTTAACAACGTTTCGCACTCACTCAATAAATTCTTCAATGGGTTGGAGTTGTTGTTTTTGGTCGCATTGCTTGCGGGCACCGTCGTGCGATATAAAGGCGTTGCCTCAGTCAGTCTGGTTGAGAATGGACTTATCCGCGAAAGCAGACTTCTTTTGAGTTTGTTAATACATGCATATATATATATATATATATACCCGCGGTGCGGTTAGGTTTCTAAGCAAACTAGTTAGATTTAACAATCAAGACGAAACCATGCAATAGATGTATTTGTATCAAGAACCCTTACTTACCCAGCATAGGTGTAGGTATATATATATTTTTTTTATTGATAAAATACATGATGCACACCCCGCGTTGATGTTAAAGCGACGGTAGTATGGGACTCGCAAACCCACAAAATTTTACTCATTTCCGTTGGCCCTGTTGGGGGTGGTCCCAGTTCTGTCTCTTTGAGGTTACTTCGCTGCTCGACTTTGGGCGGCGATTACTTTCACCTCGGATGATCAGATTTGGGCCTCGTATTATTACCGCATGGCAATGCTTAAAGATGCGAGATTTACGAGACAGCTATTTGTTGTTATCCTGCGATATTGTTAAAGCCTAGGGAACTTGCTCATGCTTTGGCTTAGACCTCCAAACGATGACAAAATCTTTCTTCTGTCATGGGCCGCCGCATATTCACGGCTTAGACTATAAACAGAAGGCGTCATCTTGCCAGATTCATTCACGGCTTAGACTATAAACAGAAGGCGTCATCTTGCCAAATCTGCAGGAACTTTGCCATTTTTGCCAATAAACCTACAAGGGCATTCATGTACATATTATATGATTATAATCCTTATTTCATATGTTGGCTTACCGTCGTTGCGACTATTATCATTACTATGTTCGCAGTACTAATGCGTTTGTGTAAGAAGCCACGTTCGTGTGTTGGTGTGTCTAGTTTGTTGTAAATTCAATCGATAAGCATGCCCTAGCTTCTCGGTTCTGCGGCGGGTTGGGGCGTAAACGCTAATAGTCTCGATAAACGTGTATTTCTATACGTTGCAGCTTCATAGTTGTCGCAAAGGTAAACTAGTGTTGCTGCTATTACTGTTCTACTATTAGCGCTAATTACACGACATAAACGTCTCGACGTGCTTTTAAACAAACAATTCGATTTTATGCGACCTTTGCGTATACGTACTAGTGCTCTATTATTTATATATATATATATATATATATATATATATATATTAAATATAACATTCATTCAGAAAAAAATAGAGTATCGCTTGTTCTACAGGCCAAAAGAAAATGTCTTGACAAAATAACGTCGCTGGGTGTCGCGCGCGAATGAAGTCACGCTGCGGAGAAAAGTGCGAGCAAGGTGTCCGAAGAGCGCAAAAAGCCGACTTCGGCCACATCTCGACTGTCAAACCGAAAGAGAGAAAACGAGTTGTTATTTTGCCAGTAAGCTCACCGTAATGTGTTAGGGGGTGTAGGTAGACATTACGGTAATAGGGTCTTGCCTGCCGCAGGCCTATAGCGTAAATAAGGTAAACTTTTTTTTTGCAACAACGTTAGTGACGTCACAGACACGATTGTTGCGCTTTTCTTTCGATTGTTGATGATGATGCAAATTCGATTCACTAATAACGATAATATATAAATATATATATATATATATATATATCTGATTGGGCTAGGCGTCTATATATAGTCTGTAAAACTAAACAGTGGCTAAAAGTGTCTTACTAGCCGTAAGGCAGAATGATAACGTTGCCATCGCCGACAGAAAACACGTGTTGGGAAAAAGTGAAATCCTAAGCGTCGTCTATAAGCAGGTTCATATAGGGGTTCATAGAACGCTCTCCGTCGACTTAAAAATCCGCTTTTCCGTTAGATTTTTTTTGCTAGATTTCGGAACTGCAACATTCGGTCGTTTATTGCACTGTCGTCCAGAGATTGATCGTAACTTGTGTGCGAATGGTCGTAATGTGTAATCGCGCCGTCATCACTGCCGTCGCCTGCTCATAATCATAGTCGTCATCATCATCACCATCGGTTGATCGTTGACTGAAACCGACCAAATAGCGACTAAATGTTGGTCACGCAAACGTGCCTTAGATCGAGCATTATTGACGCGTATCGGCCATGAGCCGAGCCGACCGGCACCGGCTAAAGAACTGACCATTGCCGACTGGAAGCACAGGTCCAGGTTCGATTTGTCAGTCCAGAACGAACACGCGGAAACATTCGCGCGTTCTGTGTGACTGACTGGTTGACGCGAAGGTCGAGCATTGTGAGGCTGCTCTCCTGGATCAATTTTTCACGATTTGGACTTGCTTTGCCGGTTTGTTTGCTTCGCTTTTCAATTACAATAAACACGGGGAAACGAAGACGGATAGAAAAATGGGCTGAGCGTTCTTCGGCGCTCGTTAAAGGGAAAATCCGACTGCAACTGTCATTGGCAGCACACCACACCGGTTGTAGTCGCGGACTTCGTCTCATGAAGAACTGTATCCTGTACAGTATAGAGAAGACATGTTAGTTCGTTTGACTTTTCCACTCCCACACGGTTGAGCTGTGAGGCATAGAACTTTTTAGAAAAATGTATATATACAAATAAGCAAGCTGCGTAGACATTAAAGAGTTGTCCCCATAATACTGCACAACGCCCAGCCGACGTAATCGGGACAAACCCAAATACGAATCTTGTGCGGTACTTCGATAATTACTTCAGGATGAGCTTAAAGAGTTGCGTTCAATAAGTGGGTGCTAAAGTTTTGCGCTGCTTCAGGCCTTTGCTCGCTTCACTAGTATCCATAATAGCAATAACATCTAAAATATTTTTAAAATGTATATATATGTATATATATATACATATTATTATTAAAGTTGTTGGGATATCGTGTAAACTCTTCTATAACTGGACTTTTGAATTTTGAGAACATTTTCGCGCCCGATCAGGCAAGATTGCATCGCTGCACAATTCTGAGCCTGAAGAGGTGAAAAGAAATCCGGCTGAGTGCATTTGTGAGTCAGTCCCACGCTAGCTGCCAGTGGCGCATGTACATCATGAATTTTAAAAACCTCTCCTGTAGTTAAAAAAAGCGAGACCTCCCCTGTAGTTAAAAAAAGCGAGACTGCGTTGTAATCGCCATAAAAGCATCTCTCCAACCACAGAGAGTGTATCCCTACATACAAGGTCATTCATATCGTTGTGCACGGATTTCGAGGTTTGATAGAACTCGGCAAGAAAATAAGTTTTCCCTATGGAGGAAAGACGTGGAAACGTCTTGTTTCGGAGAGAGAGTGAAGTTTATAAAAGTAGTTTTTCTGCCTTTTTTCCTACATTGTTGAGCGAAATCTCTGTTTGCGGGAGAACCAGTCAACGCATGAAGAAACCGATTACACCGGCGTGTTCGGAGGAAAATTCTGCACAACGGAACACACTTCACTAGCTTGCGTAGCAAAAAGCTAATACCCAGATTAAGGAAAGTCATGAAAAGTCGATATTTTACGTTAACGCCTTTTCATGAAAAATCGTAAAATTTTTCATTGGGACCAAAAATGTACGTCCGAAAGACCACCCTCACGCAATAGCAAATTTAATGCCCATCATTTTCGTATCAAGGTGATGGTGCTGCGTTACGTAGTTGTCAAGTCACTAAGCTTTTTCGACAGTCATAGTTGTTATGTTTTACGTGCAAGTTTTCACGTTCAGAACCGTAAAAATTTGCCAAGACGTTTCCGACCCCTCCTTCCAGTAGGAAAATTTATTCTCTTGTTGAGTTCTACCAAACCTTAAAATATGTACCTAACTTTCTCATACGCCCTATGGAAATATGCATGCCTTCGCTTTCGATATGGCTATCGGAAAAGCTTAGTGACTTGACAATTACGTAACGCAGCACCATCACCTTGATACGAAAATGATGGGCATTAAATTTGCTATTGCGTGAGAGTGGTCTTTCGGACGTACATTTTTGGTCGCAATGGAAAAATTTTACGATTTTTCATGAAAAAGCGTTAACGTAAAATATCGACTTTTCATGACTTTCCTTAATCTGGGTATTAGCTTTTTGCTATGCAAGCTAGTGAAGTGTCCTCCGTTGTGCAGAATTTTCCTCCGAACACGCCGGTGTAATCGGTTCCTTCATGGGTTGACTGGTTCTCCCGCAAACAGACATTTCGCACAACAATGTAGGAAAAAAAAGGCAGAAAAACTACTTTTATAAACTTCACTCTCTCTCCTAAACAAGACGTTTCCACGTCTTCCCTCCATAGGGAAAACTTATTTTCTTGCCAAGTTCTATCAAACCTCGAAATGCGTGCACAACAATATGAATGACCCTGTATATAACGTAACACAAAATCGCCTTTATTGTCACATAAAAGGGTGTGTGCTACAATTATTATGGTCATATACGTATTGCTTTAGGTATACGTACTCCTGAAAGAAGAACCTAACTATTCGCCAAATAGGCGAGTGCTATTTGAATTTGCATGCGCCCATTTGGCCATCCACCAAGCAAGCAATCCGTTTACGTACTCACAACGGGCCACGGCATTTGGAGCGATTCATCGTTGGTTCCTAAGGTTATTGGAGCTAACAAAAAAAAGTGACCATGCAGGTTACATTTCTTAGATGACGCAGAACAGATATATTACCTTGCGTAAAATCTAAGTCAATAGTAGTAACAGCATTACCTAACACGCTTTTAGGGTACTTGAACTGCAAATGCCTTAGGGGCGTTTCTTGGACGCCTTCCTCGAACTTTCTGTATTTTGTCAGATGGGGCTCTCAGACAGGAAAGCACTCTGTAAGTTTGGAAAGAATAACGTATTTATATATGTAAATACATTTGGGATATTTCTTTACCTATTTCAGTATCAACTATCCTGAACACATATGTTGCAGCAGTAATAGTCAGATCATAATTAAACTAATCGTAGCAGTTTTTGTACGTAGGTCAACTATCCCATTTGCATGCATTTTGTTGCATTGCCTAAATGTGTTCACAGACCACGCCATCGCTGCTAATGTGGGCGCGAATATAATAAAAGCTTACGGAGTCTGTTTTTAAGTCCTGTCGTCTAATGATGTATTTGCATGGCTTGTCATTATTGTTGTTGTTCCAGGCTGGCGTTGTTGTTGTGGCTGTTCTGGTTGTTGTTGTTGTTGTTGTGGCTATTCTGGTTGTTCTTGTTGTTGTTGCGGCTATTCTGGTTGTTGTTGTTGTTGTTGTGGCTATTCTAGTTGTTGTCGTTGTTGTGGCTATTCTAGTTGTTGTTGCTATCTTAGCGAGTGTTGTTGTTGTGGCTATTCTGGTGGTTGTTGTTGTTGCTATCTTAGCGAGTGTTGTTGTTGTTGCTATCCTGGATCTTGGTGTTGTTGCTGTTGTTGTTGCTTCTATCCTGGCTATTGGTGTTGTTGTTATTGCTATCCTAACTGTTGTTGTTGTTGCTGTTGTTGTTATGCAGTGTTGTTGATGTTGCTGCTGCTGCTGCTGCTTGATCGTGTGTCGTCTAGACAAGGACGTCCAACATGGCTTGAATTGTTTCCAAGTCAATCGTTTGTAATTACAGCGGCGATTAGGACACCCGCGGGTGGGGCTAGTTGAACGGCTGCTGCTGCTGCCGCCGCGACTCACTGCCTCCTGGCGTAATGTCATCGGTTTGTGGCCACGTCGCTTGACTGCACACACGCATATCGCCTTGTCCTTGTATCTCGCTTGCTGGTCGCTATGCTTACACTGCTGTGGCTGTTCGTACTACCGGCTGTGATCGTTGTTATTGTTAATGCTGATACTGTTGCTGTTGCTGCTGCTGCTGCTGCTGCTAGCGCTGACATTAGTGTAATTGCTAATGTTGTTAACGTCTGTGTGGTGATGGCATCAGGGTTATATGCATGTCCTGTACGGACATATGGATGTCATTACGATCGCATTCGTCATGTCTTCTTACCTAATATGGCGTCACAATCTGAAACTTTCTTGTAGGACAAGCTTGACTTGCAGTCTAGCACTGCATTCAATGTTCATAGCTTATAGTCGCTAATGATGATGATGATGGTGGTGGTGATTGTGATGGCCGCGGCGTCGTTGTCTAGGTAGCTAGTGAGTGCACGAATCAGCGTTGTCATCTTCCGGAGTGTCGCCGGTTCGAACTCCGTAGTTGTTGATCGAATTTTCTTTGATATTATATATAATATATATATATTATATATATATATATATATATATATATATATATATATATTTGCATCAATCCAATAGTCACCAATAGTCAGTGTAGTAGAAGTTACGAGTCAAACTTTCCTATCACCCAATCTATTTTTTTTCTCTCATATATATATATATGTTGGGTTTTCTATATTGCAAATGTCACGCTTATTAGCGGCACACATACACGCAACACATGCGAGATCTAAACGAAAAAGATAACACAGTGAGCGTTTAGAAAATCGAAGCTGCACTTAAAGCTAAGGGTAGTTTAGCTAGGAACCAGGAGTAGCAAGCAGTTCAGGCGGAGTAGAGCTCCTTGGTTTCTACACTATTTGAGAAAAGGAGAGACGAACTCTTGTCGCTTTCCAGCTCAACTACCCTAAGGCTCTAAGGTCAGCTTATACGACGTTTTCGTTTATTTTATCCGATGTATACCTTCGTAGGGAGAAAATTGTTATATATGTATATAACAGGTCAGCTTTGTTTTTGTGAACGTTCGTTGTTAACACAACATAGGATACGGGTATTCAAAAAACGGGTGCCAGCCGATAGACCGTATACTATGTATACGTGTGTATTTATATATGTGTGGTTCCATGGTGGTCTAAGGGGGGATACTAGCGCGCTAGTCGTGGTCGTGTGTCTAATAAACCGGAATGTCGCCGCTTCGATCCCCGATGTTGTTGATCGAACTTTCTTTAAGCGATTCTCATCGAAAGTCGATGATAAACCATATTCTGGCCGCTGAGAGTCAGCGACCATACTGATGCCGCCGCAAGCACTCTTGGGGCGACGCGTTCGCTTATGCTGCCACTTTAAGCGACCCTGATATCGAAGTGTAATATGTTAGGTCGGTATACATGTCAAATGGCGAATAATAGATTCACCCAGTCATATGTGTTTTTCACTGCGGGTAAAGCACTTTTAATAGGCTTCCTTGTAATAAATACATTAGTCGTACCATATACGCGGGTTTCTTGACAAATATTTGGCTCAGCGAGGAGGTGAGATCTCAAACAGAAAGTGCGGCTGCTTGCCATTAAAAGCGGTTACAAGCTACTCAGCACAGCCGGTACTTATTTATGTGTTAAATGTAAACAATGTTTTAGTCGAGCGGCGTCCACATCCAAGATGGTAGATAGCTTTCGAAAACAGACTGCAATGCAGTTGAATACTAAGGGAAGAAATACGCATAGGTGCGATATGTTACTCTCATATTATACAATAGTATCGGTAGCAATGGCGGCCTCACATGAATATCGACATGCTTCTATACATACACCTATAGAAAAAGAAAGTCAATTGACATTACGTTCCTAAACTAGAAGACCCTGTTTCATAGAAAAAAAAACGCTATATATATTTATATATATATAGTATAGAAAATAATACAATTTGTGAGCGACCAGTGGGATAGTATTGTACCTTTGAGCTGGCCATACGTACAGCTTTCAAATTCGCAGATGCAGCCGGCGTTTTTCGCATGTTTTATTGGAGTTACAGAACTATGAAGGCAGCGTCGTCGCACGCAGCTCCGGGATTGCCTAGCTCTACTATCGATCGCTCTTATGCTTTTTGTTTGCTCGATTTTCGTTTTCTTTTCTCTTCAAGCTCCTATTTGTTTCGGTCGTCGACTTAAAGAAAAGTGTTGTTTTTTACTCAAACACACATTTACAGCGACTAGATGTACATGTTCTTGTATTGAGGTACGCCTGTCATTGCCACCGGCTGTCGTTAGATCAATTCGCGCTTGCTGGGACTTCAACTTTGTGTGCTCCCATCCCACACACACACAAACACAATTTTTGCGTCCTCCCTTCTGCCAACTCGTCGACACTTCAGACTTCGATTGCTCGGTACTTCCTCAACTTTCTCACATCATTTCCTCGACTTCGTCGACAAGGAACTCGCCGGCATCATTCTCTTCTTTGACTTCCGACATTAATTATCTGACTTTCTCGACTTCAGACTTCAGCAGAACCGTAGCTATGTGGTAGTAGTAGTAGTCGTCGTCGTCGTTGTCGTTGTTGTTGTTGTTGTTGTTGTTGTCGTCGTCGTCGTCGTCGTCGTCGCAGTAGAAGCGATCGCATGGTCTTGTGTTGCTGGTGTATGTGGTGACTTCGATTCCAGTTGACGTCGCTTCGTTTGGTGTATCGTTTGTAGTCGGTTGTTGGCGTGGCTGACGTGGATGCGCCGACCGGCTCCCCATCTCCCGCCTGGTACCGCCGAGACAGGAATCGTCGCAGAATGCCTCACGTGCTCAAGGGGTGCGCCGCCATCGCTGGTTTGTCTGCCATCTCGGCCATCGCGTGGCAGCAATATAGTGGCAAACTAAGGTGACGACCTGAGAACAACTGGCTGAGGCTGGCGGGCCTAAAGCTCTGCATGTGTGTACGTATAGCGATGCCATATAGCCTATGGGCGGTGCAATGTGCAGTGGTGGGGTACCCTCTCAATGCTCTATACGCAAAGTTCGTGGACCGACTGACCGACTTAAGTTGTTGTTATTGTTGCTGTTGCTATTATTGTTGCTGCTATTATTATTGTTGTTGTTGTTGTTGTTGTTGTTGTTGTTGTTGTTGTTGTTGTTGTTGTTGTTGTTGTTGTTGTTGTTGTTGTTGTTGTTGTTGTTGTTGTTGTTGTTGTTGTTGTTGTTGTTGTTGTTGTTGTTGTTGTTGTTGTTGTTGTTGTTGTTGTTGTTGTTGTTGTTGTTGTTGTTGTTGTTGTTGTTGTTGTTGTTGTTGTTGTTGTTGTTGTTGTTGTTGTTGTTGTTGTTGTTGTTGTTGTTGTTGTTGTTGTTGTTGTTGTTGTTGTTGTTGTGTTGTTGTTGTTGTTGTTGTTGTTGTTGTTGTTGTTGTTGTTGTTGTTGTTGTTGTTGTTGTTGTTGTCGTTGTTGTCGTTGTTGTTGTTGTTGTTATCGTCTGTAGACAGCTGAGGATCTAGCCCCGCGTAGCTGCTTAGCTGCTGCGCCTCGTTGTACCCCCAAAGCATGTCGTTGTTGTCGAGTTGTACGAAGCACGTGGCGTACCCTTTTGAGAAGTTGACTTCGAAAACATTAAACGACTCTACTCTAGAGACGACTATAGGCTGCTATAGGCGGTCCGTTAGATTCTGCCCGACTCTCTCGACCGAAGCCATCTACCGGCCGGACAACGAGTCTTGAAGCCTCGTCCTCGAAACGACTATCACAGCAACCTCGCTCATGGTGTGTCGATTGGTTGACTGATTCATTGACTGATGAGCGTTTCCGGACGCTTGCAGCCTGGTGATGATGACGATACACCAATGAGGAATCGATGATCTTGCGCGTTTGTGTGGCAACGGGAGTGCCGACTGAGCCGAACGAGCGACGGGTGTCGCCAATGCCCGTTTAGAACCATTCAGTCACGTGACCATAATACCAGCAATGATGGCTAGGAAGAAGAACTGATGACAGTGATAAACATAGTTGTGCTGAAGACGACGACGACGGTGGTGGTGATGATGACGGTGATCTTTACTTTGCCGCTCTGTGTCATGACACTCGCCTACGAGACGTTTTGTTTCCTTGTCTGCCCCTTGTGCTGATGGTTAGTCGTTGGGTAGGAAGTGACGCTGCCGCAGAACAAACACAGATTTCGCGCACAGCCCAAAGCCGTAAAATATAATAAGATTACGTTATTCTCCCATACATATCACGTGAGCAGAAGATATTGTTATAAATATATATATATATATATATCGCACGCAAAGACTACACCAAAGCTTGCCTCATTGAGAAACATTTTTCTTTGGCGACTTGAGACAAGTACACGCACGCTGTGGCGGAACATCCAAACGATGTGGGGGAAAAGTCCGCGAGTCATCGTCGACAGGCCGACTGAATATAGTAGACTGTCTCTCGTTTGTTCACGAGAGGCTCCTCCACGAAACCAAAGTGCAATGACTCTGCTCTTCGTTCTGATCTTCGTGGTTCCTCTTTGGCACCATCCCGCTGGGCGGCCGGTGGGATTTTTCTGCTGTAAAAGGTGACGCCAGAATCCCCGGAAACGGGTTCATGGCTGTCCGATCCTTCCTAAGACGCCGTTCAGAGTGAGATGACACATACCGCGGTATACCTACGTATTCATACATACATGCATGCATAGACTTGTATGAACGTACAATTTATCTATGCATCTGTAAAATACGAGGGCGATGACCAGGTGCTACCACTAAACTCCCGTCGAGAAGGCTTTGCATGTCAAGTCTACATCCCGCGAGTGGGGGACACTGACTTTGTGAGACATATCTACCACACCCGTACACTACGCTGACTAGTGAGTCGGCAAGTAGTTACAGACTGTTTTCGTTGATAGAATAATTGAGTCGTTTACTCATGGAAAAAGTAACTTTGCTCTCTTGTAGACTGCGCGCGTCTCATGTGCCTACCTGTGCAGACAAATATCCTGCGCTTGCTGATTGCTTCTGATGGATAAGTTTTCGCTCGGCTCCGTTAGGTGGTGGGACGCGCGGGTTTATGCTGACTGCGTTGAAAATTGCGCACTGCTTGAACAGGTTTTGCCTGGAGAAAAGAAGGGTAAATATGAAGCCGACGGACAAGGTGGAGGTGAGGGTAGATATTGCGAAGAAAAAGGCAAACCCTTCGTTCGGCTATGACCACTACAGAATGGTTAAGCACCGGGAATTGCAACTGATAGACGCGATGCGCCGAAGTCTATACGTGGACTTCATAGTAAGGTAGGTTGCCGCTAAAATTAAGATGGCCGCCCTGCCGAAATGGCACACCTTCGATGCTACTTTTCGATTTACTTTACTTCTTTCTTAGTTGTGCCTCAACGAAGAATGGACGAAGGCGGTGCGCTCGTTTTTTTAAACCCTTATCCCCGCTTACGGTCTTTAAGCTTTGACTATAACGATATATATATATATATATATATATATATATGCTAAAGCTAAAAAGCTTTAAGTGCTGTTTAGGGTAGGTAGATGCATCGCATTCATATATATATATATATATATCCAATAATAGATATCCGTATGTTCGACTCTATTGCGTTGTGACCGTCCAATGCAAGCGCATTAACCATCCAACAAGCGTCGGCTGTCTGTAAATCCATTAGACTTTGGCTGGCTACCGGTTGCGACTAAATGATTCAATTACTTCGACGAGTCGCGTACCGTCTAGTTCTCAGATGCCTAGAAGCTGAGATGAAGGCGAAATGCAGGCCTCTAGTGAAGCGGCAAATCGCTGCTAAGTAGCCTATATACGCCTAGCCTCATTTAGATCATCCGCACCTATCTGGCGCTGCTCGTATCTTTTACATACATTATATATATATATATATATATATATATATATATATATATATATATATATATATATATATATATATATATATATATATATATTCCTTCATCACCTATGACGTGAGGCATCGCTTTCATCATCGCTTGGCTGCCTCTTTAGTGGCCGCGACCTCAAGGCCGGACGTTTGTGAACGCTGACAGGATTTATTCACCGATGAATGACTACGACTAAATGAGTGCGTCTCTGCAGATTGTCCACTGCTATTGCTGTTGTTTAGCGCGTCGATGCCGATCTACATTAGATCAAGTTTACTTTGATACACTGTTGTTTAGCGCGTCGATGCCGATCTACATTAGATCAAGTTTACTTTGATACACATGCGTGCTCCCAGAAAAAAGCAGCAGCAGCAGCAACAACAATAACTATGACGGTACTTATTCTATTAGATTTTTTTATTTATATAATTTCACTATGTTAGCACATTATTTTTCTTATTGTTATTCTATTAATAATTACAATATAAACTAATTAAGCTGTGCGTTGTTCTTAAGAATACAAAGTATGCAGGCATCTATATATATATATATATATATATATATATATCTATATATATATATATATATCTATATATATATATATATCTATATATCTATATATATATATATATATATATATATATATATATATATATATATAGACACATACATATGTATTTGTTTAATTTTTTTTCAAAGCTGTAAGCTGAACATGCCCTCATACCTAGTTCTAACAACGACTATTTACAAGAAGTTTTACAATTCTCAGTTATTTCAGGTCTACTTGTCAATTTCATCTGTACGAGAGAGGTTTGATCAGCGTGAGTTACTCCAGCACCACTTGACAGCTTTACTTGTAGAAGGAGTAGTAGTAAATCAGTTTGAAACAACTTGAAGTGGGTTTCCACAACATCAACATTGGTTGGATCGACTTGCATCACGATCGTGACGGAGAGCGCAGAAGAAGAATTGGTGTGTGCTCAAACAATGTTGCAAAAACCGAAACACTGACATAAATCAATAAACGCACTTATAAAAAAAGGATCCTGGAGTCCCCTGACAAAGGCGACTATATATATATTATACATGTATGTATATATACTACGCCGACTTTCCTGGTCTGGTAGATGAATGGCGACCGGCATTTGGTTTAAACAGCCTCGGGTCACGATAAGTTGGCGAGCAAGTCGCAATTTATAGTGTTACGGCATAAAATGGTCGATTCTGTGCCCATGTGCATTGCAACATGTGACTAAACATTGGCAAACCGGCTTTATAATATATATGTGCGCATAAGCTCAGTCACTTTTAGGTCTCCTACGGGCCGGCGAAGCATATTTTTAATGGGCAATTTGACAACTGTTTAGTGTTGACAACCAAAAACGCGCGTCAATACAAATTATATATATATATATATTTTTTACTGTAGTGGATAAGCTACTCAAAACGTTAGGCCAGGCATTCATATTTATTCGGTTATATGGGAGTTATTTAGTGTTCGCTTTGCAAACTATATATATATATATATATATATATATATATATATATATATATATATATATATATATATATATATATAGATATATATATATATATCTAGATATCCGTGGGAAGACGACGACCATGTGGACGGAGGAAAGAAAGCAAAGTAAGTCACCGAAAAAAAACATGAAATTGGGCAGGCGGAACAAGTAAAGTCATGAAATAGTTCTACACAATGGACAACTACCAGCACAAGCTGATTGTGGCAACAAGCTGTTGGTCTGCGGATTACGAGACTCCTGAAACCGATTGCTTCTCTTGCTGCGGCTGCTGTTGCGTCTTTTCCTTTGCACCTGGCCACGACAAAGCAGCCAAAAGAGGGCGAAACTGGCAAAAGAGATCGATCTGGTTCGATCGCACCACTTACATGATCGTGCCGTGTGAATTACGCGTCCTGCATTACGCGCTGGATCGTTGTTGTTGTTGCTGCTGTTGTTGTTACTGTTCTTGTTGCTGCTGCTGCTGTTGTTGGTGTTGTTGTTGTTGCTGTTGTTGTCGCTTGTTGCTGTTGTTGTCCACATTTGTACTGACGTCTTTCATCGTGGCCGGACGTGACATGCTGATTTCGGAAAGCTGATAGTGTTATTGGTGGTGGTAACGGTGATGATGATCATGAGTGTTGGTTTACCTGGGACGCTGTCCGTTGACAATACGACCATACCTAACAATAACGCAGTACCACGATACATTTCCTCGCATCATCGTCATCACCATCAGCGTGTGATTATGCTCTCTCTGTCTCTCTCTGCAACAACGATATACGGCAAGGACAACGAAACAACAAAAACAACCACAACAACAACAACGACAACACCAGCAACAACAACAACAACAAATACAACGTCGACGATATCGACGATATGTCTGCTCGTCGTGGTGAGCATATCATGTACTATTATGACGCTCACGACAACGTAGGAGTTCATGTAGGCCGGTCGGTTATTGTCAATCAGCCAGGTGTATCTGTCAGCCAGACGGCAAACAAATAGACATTGGACGCGAACCGTATTGATGTGTAGGTAGGTGTATGGGTTTAGCTTTGTTCTGCAATTGAGTCAGTCAATTAGTTGTGCTGTACGCTCACCTGGCCGATGAGTCACTTGAGACGACAGCTTGCTCGCATTATGTAGAAGACATCAGGCCTTCCGTGATCAACTGCGTCGAAGAATTGCCCGACATTTTTATTGCTACCGTCAATAGCGAATATCAGGGCCGTAACCGACGTCATGAATGACCGAACATCGTAGGCATAAGGATTCGGAAGTAATCTAAGGAATTATGACTGGTTCGCGTAGCTGCAGTAGAAAAATTACCGTGTCTCCACTGCCGTTAAATCTGCTACTGGCGAAAAAAAATTCAGCAGTTTTAGCAAGACTCTACGGACATCACCAATCAATTTGAATGTTCGCATAGCTTTTACATGGAAACGAGAAAGCGAAACGCACCTTGTTTTGTGTAGTCGAGGACGCTACGAGAAGAAGCGCTTGGTTGACGCACACCCGGCTTACCCGGCGCGACCGTGGGGTTTAGCCGAAATGATATTGTGGTGTACGCAAGTGAATAGGCAGGCTTTGTCCACGATCTCCACGCAGAGAGCAAATTAATGGCTCTTTTTGAAACATTAACAAGATTACATATTTTAGCAGGTCGTCGGCGTTATCGCTAGCCTTCTTTAGTCTTCAAATTCTTAAAATGTATCATTCGTTCAAAACTTGATGTGACTGAAGTTCAGAATTAAATATATATATATGAATATATATATATATAAGGGCGGATCGGCAAGTTCAAGTATCTAGAGTTTTCCTATTACCCTGAAAACATCAAGGTCTTCCGGATTGTTTTGCTTAGAAGCATCATTCATCAGCTACGAAGAGAACACCAAAAACATTCGTGATATCGTACTCAACAATCGGCGAATTACTATCAGGAAGATAGGCGAGGCATGGGGATATCTTATAAATCAGTTGTAACAGTATTGACCGTTTAAGCGTTAGAACACTGGCAGCGACGTTCTTTCCAAAAATGTTGAATGCCCAGCACATAAACGCCCGTCGGGAAATGTACAAGTGATTACCCGAAAAGTGTCATGTGTATATGGTTACGACATCGAGATCAAAGTCCAATTCTCCCAGTGGTGCTTCCAAGGAGAGAGTTGGCCAAAGAAATTCAGACAGAACAAATTTAACACCGAGGTTTGTTTTCGACTATAAGCGAATCGTCTTCCTCGACTGGTTCTATAAATAAGGAATAATAGCACAAAGTTTTAAGAGGATTGTGCGAGAGCGTCCGATGCAAGAGGGTTGTACGTGGGGCAGACAACTCTTGGATCTTCCAAATTTGTGTATTGCCACAAGCTGCCTATTTGACAAACCAGGCTTCGTGTGACCTTCCCCTTCTTACGGATAAAAAGAAGTTTGAAAGGGACAACGTTTCGAGATTATAGAGGCGATAAAGAAAAAATTGCAGGAACAACTCACCTTGATTCCAAAGGCGCCTTTAAAGACTGAATGTTTTAAGGAGTGAAAAATAAGGTGGCACAAGTGCATTTCAGAGGGTGGAAACAATTTTAAACGAACAAAACCACTTTGGAAGATTAAACAAATATTATTTTTTTTGTATACATATGTCTACTATCAAACACACACACACATATATATATATATATATAATTTTGGGGTTCACGCAACTCACTGATGACGAGCAGATTTAACTTTATGTTTCTGTCGTTTTCTGTTGGATTGGTTTTCAGATCGAAGAACGAGATTGGCGAGCGTGGAGCGACACAATGTCCAGCTGTAAGTATTGCTTCGTTCTCTCGTTTAGCTGCACCTCAACGATTGGCATCGAGGACATTAACACAGCAGTCTTAGATCAGCGTAGTCCTCCAAACCGGCCGCTTCTGCAGTGGAGGCCTTTGCTTCATTCGAAACGTATTTCACATGTTCGACAAAAATAGTATATATATATATATATATATATATATATATATATATATATATATATATATATATATATATATATATGGCAGGCGGCTGGAAGCGCCTGAACTCACCAAAATGTCACTTGATTACTAGATACGCTGTTCAGAACTTTCACTTAAAGACATATGTGCACACGAAAAAAGTCCGTAATATTTCACTGTACTCTAAATTTAAGCAGCCCTGTCTATTGCATATACTACCTTCATCTAACCTGGGTGTTAATTAACCATAATAATATACTACCTTCATGATTGCTAACATGCTTTGCCGTTTACTAGACTGCCGATTAGTGAAACACAGATGTATTGTAAAGGAATCAGTATTTGGTTACAATAGCAAGCAGAAAGCCGCGTTGTTGTTGGCTTAATCTTGATATTTTTGATCGTTTATCTTTTGACAAAAGCACTACGAAATTGTAACTGTGTACATCTTCATTAAACACGAAGGCATTTCCTTGTGGCTACTATTTATTCTTTTTATATGCCACAACCGTGCATGGTGTGCAAATCGCTCGAAAAGAAAATATCCATTAAGGTGGACGTAATTTCTAGCGGTGGTTGTCCAACTGGTTTGACATCTCAAAATCGCCTAAAACACTTCAATGAACTTCTAGGATGCACTAACTCAATAATCACGGCAAACTGCAGAGCATTAATACCTATGCTTCCCTTCTCGCAACACTCCCGCCGCACGTCTTATTTTTGATATATCATTGACGCGCAAAATTCAGTCGGCATGGACTTGTTTTGTTTAGCAAGATGAGTTGTTTACTGGTAACTACTAGGATTCACAAGTTCGAACTACTTTGTATCGATCCGCTGTTGATTGGGAACCCGATAACGTTGTGGCGGTAATGCCAGCCCCCGCTTGTCAAAACATTGCCGACAGTATTTTCAGTCAACGTTGTACTCGATACAACAACCATCTTGCCCTTTCACACAGGCATTACTGTACGCGGGGCTGATGCCGCTAAGAGGCAGAGGCTCTCCATCTGTGTTTCTCGACTAGTGTTTCGGGTTTATTCACCATGAATTGGTAGCATAGTACAATAGTTCACATATAATTTTGTTTCTCGATTAGTATAATAATCTCAGATCTCATACGGCATCGTTCAGCTGGCTGAATGAATCGTGACGTCTTTGCAACGATACGATACTGTATGATTATTTGCGATATTTCGGGTAAAAATTAAGCCGCATTAGCTTTTCTGGGTAGCTTCGTTTACCGTTCGCGAGAGGCAGATGAGACAGTGATAGCGCTCACGCCGTCTCTGCCTCTTCTCTGTTACAGTATACAAATGGGCACCAAAAACGCTGTCCGTGTCTTGCCTTCTAACAGCCGAATCGAATGCGTCTTAGCATAAACAGTCCTCGCATTCGGCATATTCTGCTGTTAATTTTCCAAGTCTGTGGAAACTAGGTCGTTTTCGGCATTTCTTTCTATGTCTCTTCCTTTACTCGATATGGGTGGTCGTGATAGTATGGGTCCGGCTATATATATATATATCTTGCCGGACCCATACTATATATATATATATATATATGTACTTCTTTGTTTGTACCTAATACCGACACATAGATGCCTACAGTTCGTCATTGTAGCACGGCATCACCTGTAGCTGTAATGCATAAATAAACAGCCGTGCGAAATTAAAATAAAAACAATTGTCACCAAGTTTGAATAGTACACTTCTAGACCGAACTGGAAAAGACCTAGTCGTTCATCTCTCTCTCTCTCTACGTAAGAAGTGAGTCCGGGGCTTGATATTGCTGAAAGCTGTGTACGGCATATGATTATTGGTGAGGAGAGGTGGCACTGTGTTTGCTGTACAGTAGTGACAGACAGTTCTACCATTTAGAGCGTTGGAGAGGCTAGAAGAAAGCGCTGGCTTAGCGGGCAGTGGCTGGCGAGGCGTATGCCACTCAGGCAATGCCGACTTCCGAATGCCAATGGGCATTGGCATACTTCAAGAATGTTTGTGTCTTTCCATTATCTTTGCTGCTGCTGCCGCCGCTGCTTTTGTTACTGAAATGGTACATGTTGTGCACTCATCCTGGCTCCCCACAACCACACATCATGGCATCATAGTATCGCTCTTTGCCACTGACCGTAGCTCTATCGCAGCAGCAGCAGCTGCAACGGCAGCCGGCGATGGTGGTGGTGCGGCGACAAAGGCGACGACACCACACCAAAGTAACAGAGCGCCTGTTTACAAATTCAATTCAGGGCTGCGTCTGGCCGTAACTAGCACGTAGAATATGCAACGCCTTTAATGAGAAGCAGCTCGGCCGCCCAACCGGCCGGCCGACTTGCATTGCATTTCCGCCATCGACCACAGAATATGTGGCCGTGCGTCCAAAAGGCAGCTGCTGCTGTTGCTCGCGTCAAGCTGACAGCAAAGTTCTTTTCGGACGGTCTCATGAAGTCCGGCATCTACGTATGTACAGCAGTGTATCTCTAGATTAAATGTTTTTGCCTTTATAACTAGCGGATAAAACTATTATATATATAATATATATATATATATATATATATATATATATATATATATATATATCTACGTATATATATATATATCGATGTGATGAAGAAAACAGTCAGTACGCAGTAGTATTAATTATATAGCACGGATAAACTTCTTCAAGTCGCAAGAGCGGCTAACGTTGCGTTAATCAAACCGTTTTCAGTGAAGCTGTGTAAATACCTCTTTAATATAAAGTACCACATGTGACTTGTGATTTCGATTATTAAAGCTAATCTAGTTTAAACCGTTTATGTTTGCGTGCATCCTTCTGTTAAGAGAATATGCACATACCCGTAATTTTTTCCCGCCTTTTTAAAACACGCCAGCGAGCGCTTCCGGGGGTTCGGCATCTTTGTGCCACAATCCGGACGGCTTTCGAACGTTACTCAAAGTGTATTTGGTTATAGGAATTCTTGAAAAAAAAAAAATATATATATATATATATATATATATATATATAAGCTTGTTGTGCACACGTCACGAGCAGCTAGCGTGGCTAGTGTGAGACTCACAAGCCTATTAAACTTGTATTCCTGCCTACCCCCAAACTTAATATTAATTTATCATTACTTCGAAAGACCTATCGCCCTTGCGTTTTCCCTTCACCTTTCTTTGCCTTCCAACTGGTGTTTGCTTATGCCGCACGCTTTTCGATTAAGCTTAAGCAAACTTGCAGGAGCATGCCGTCACTTTTCGGTTTGAGATACGTTGTAAATTCTTCTTTTTTCATTAATGCATGTCGGTAAGTTGGTCAATTTCCGTAAAATTGCATTTTAGTCTGATCATATCTTGTGTTTTTTTACAGCACAAAAATACCTACGGAAAAGGACATTTTCCTTATGTGCTCTAGTTAAAAGTTCCAGTACCCGACTGCGGAATTACGTATTGTTAAATCTTAAATATGGCAGCCGAGTGACTTGATTACGAGTATAAACATGTCTGATTTACACATAACAGAAGATTTAAGGCCAGAGAGCCGCCAAGCAAATACATACTGAGATTGCCTGCGATGGTGAAAAGATTGCCTGTGCTGATCGTCGCTGCCTCGAGGAGCGAAATGAAATTAAACATACGATCTACTGAATTACTGCGCTGAGCATCTGCATCAGCGTTTGTTCCGAGATTAAGGCCCTAGCCGCCGAAGAAACGTTTGATTAAATATAATTTGAATAAAAGTACCTGGTATGTTTTTTGGTTTAAGCCAAATCTTATGGGTTGATTTGTAAGCCTGTATTGCCACCCACAGCTACGAGCAATGCCTGGCTGAAGCCTTAACTAGACTGAGACGTGGGACGTTCGCATAATTGATTGTTCATTAAATCGCATTTTACAACCAAATTCACCTAATTATATTTGCGCACAATATGTATATAACATATTTAAGTTGCATTTATAATCTTATCGGCGCACTATCTGGCCAAGTGTGATGTAGACTCCACCTTCGCATACCAGTCTGCATAGGCTGCTACACTAGTTACAAAGTTACAATTGCTAGTATAACTTATTTTGCGTGATAACATGTCGTTTAAATCGTTCCGCCTCCTTCTACAAGTCTGACGTCATTATCTCTTCTGTGTAACGCTCACAGCCAATGTATTCCGCTTATTGAACGGTATCGATGACAAGCTAAATCGCTAAGGCGTTTCAGGCACGCTGCCTGTTTAGTTCTCGTCGATTTGTGCTATAATTAGAGTGCCATCTGGGAGAGCGGGTTTTGGGTCTTTGGGTCGAAAATAGCCGTAGCAGTGCGCTAGTCGACATTTGTTACGGCTGTTTTATCAGGGCAGTACCAATCTAGGCTCTTCCTACTGCATCCGCGACCGGCCTCCCAAACGGTCAATCTCCAGAGGGGGTTGCTGGTCCGAGGTAATACGTCACAACATACGTAGGCGTTTCCCGTTTGCCCGCGCAAATCCCACCCGGTACAGCAAGAAGTCCTCACGCACAATTCTTCATTGCCGATTAATTTGTAAATTAACTGCAGTCATATACTATTATAGCGACATAGGTTGTCATGTAAAACCAGGCTTAAGTTATCCTCGGGCCTTAAATGATCGGCTACAAATTCATCCCTCGTTGTGAAGTTCTTGTGCAATATATTTTTCATGATCTTAAAAATCTTGCTGGGTACTCAACTGAGGCGAGGCGTTCTGGCGCTAATGTTCTTGATCTGATGTCGCATGCCGCTTCGACGTCTACGAATATAGCTCGTAAAAATTCTCCTTGTCGCGCTAGCGTTCTGTCGACATCACTAAAAAGGATGTCGCATAAGTTAGTTATATAGGCAAATGTCTATATATAAAGAGTGCGAATATTTAAACACAAATATTGCCACAGCGAAGAATGATCAATTGAGACGTTGTCATTTGCACCTGGTGTCACCACTGCCAACAATAACAAGGCAACATGGTTCACGCTAACTATATATATATATATATATATATATATATATATATATATATATATATATACTAATAATGATAAATAAACAGCAAACAAAATAATTTATCTCTCTTCCCTTCTCTCTCTCTCTCTCTCTATATATATATATATATATATATATATATATATATTGGTATCAGTAAAGCAATATTAAAAATAGTGAGAAAATGTTCTAGTATAAGAAGACGAAAGATGACAATCACTTCCAGCCGACATGCAGCTGTTGAATTTAACTTAGCGTCTTTTCTTACCTCGTACGTATCCGCGAGGGGCGAGTGAGTACCGCATTCCCACACACGGTCAATTGTGTGTGCGTCTGCTCTATTGCAATTTGATATACTTGACATTCAATGACTGTTACTGCTGCTGTTATCCAAGCAGCATCATAATCATCACCATGTACCAATACTGTAACCTGGTCCAACTGCAGAACGAAATGGCTCGATCTGCAACCGATGCTACCGATGATGAGACGATATGCCAGCCCAACAACAAGCAAGCTGCCGAACTGGACACACAGCTCAAAATTCCCCTCCTATTGGTGTCAGTGTCGCCGTCCATCTCGCAAGCTGCTGGTTCGGCTATAAGACAATAAATATATATATATATATATATATATATATGAAAAGTTCGTGTTGTTATGCTCCAATTATTGGCCGTTTACGTCATATCTTGCGACTCCCATAAGTGCAGTCTTCAATCGTCGTCTTGGCAGCCACATTACTAGAAATGCAGATGCCGTTACATCTGCTGTCTGTAAATATCGTTGTAGTTTGTCATTATTATTATTATTATTATTGGATGAGCACATTCACATGTGATTTGTCCACTGGCGCCGATGTACCACAAATCGCCGCTATTTCATCAGTAGTCATATCAAGGCAGTGTCCGTATTTATGAAAGAAACAGCATCAAACAAAGCAAAGAGCGTAAACAAGTGTGCTCACTTGGATTGTGACAAAAACATTTAGATATAGATACAAACATCTTTGGGAAATTCGTTACGGCCAGATGACGTAGCTGCCGTATTATACGAGAGCTCTGAACGAATAAGCGCAACATTCGTTACCGGCTAGCGATGGACAGACGCTAGTCAGAAAATGTAGACTTACAGCGTCTTTACTACGGCGGCTGCTACGCATACGTTTGCTGCTGATGCCACAGCATGGATAAAAGAATGCTCACAGTAAACTCGTTGGGGCCTACGTTGCGAAATTAGGTCGTTCCGCAACTACGGAGTAAGAGAGGGAGAGAGGGATAAAATAACGGCCACAACAACAAGAGTTATAACGGGAACGACATGGTACTTCGGGTTAACTCAGGTGGGGGGAAGCGCGATCGGTTCATCACCTCACGTTGCCTCCCAGTACCGTTTGACCTTTCCATTCAGTCTCGTAGACCTCAAGCTCGCAGATCTCAAGCTTCGCCTGGCCCGAGCAGAAAACAAACGAAATCGGCAACGTTGAGAAAAAGATGCGGATGTTTAGGGTGAGATACGTCCGCTTCGTCCTGTGGGTAACAAATGTGTCCTTCTTTCTGAGATAAAAGATCGCATGTATATACATGCATGCTGGTGGCACAAGATGATGAAAAAGCCACCGCGAACATGTATGGAACGTGTATATATATATATATATATATATATATATATATATATATATATATATATAGTCTAAACTTTAGAGAGTGGTATACTTTCTAAGATAACAACAAAATATGGCATGGATGGCGAGATTGTGGTTTCGTCATGTAGAATCGTGATAGAAGTGACAAAGAAAGTCTGAGTCGGCGCTATGCCGCCAAAAATTTGAGCCAAACATCGCTTTTTAAAATTTCCCGTTAGACGAAAGTGAGTTATTCAATTATTTTTGTTATTTAATTAATTCAATTGAGTTTTACTCGTATACCGACACGACAGCGGAAAAAGCTTTGCTTTATGATACAGCGTTCACGATCCAAAGGAAAATTCCCGTACTCGCAAAAAAAATCGGGATTTCACCAAATACATGATCCTAGACACTATTCTACTCAATACCGTCGTTCCCGTATTGCCAGTACTGTCTGACCGCTGCACCTTTCTCTTAGAGCTCATTGCAGATAATTAAGTCGCGTATAGTACGATTCTTTCGGTACATCTGTCGGTTGAGGTTTGCCACATAAAATGCTCATAACATGTCTCACGTGTCGCGTTCCGGTCAGACAGACATGTAAATGTATATATATATATATATATATATATATATATATATATATATATGCAGGATTAGACATATATTTAATTATACTTATGTAACGTCGAGTGTGACAGTTTGATATATATATATATATAGGGCGGCATCTACACATGTACACATATATATATATATATCGCTTCCGGCATATATTCCTTTCGCCTAGGCTAGCCGCCGCGAAGCCGGAACCCGTCATGGCCACAGCGTCCTGCTGTTTGTCTTGTCCCGCCTTCTCGCTGATGGCTGGCGCCAGGCTCCAGGCGGGACTGTGCCTACCTCTTCGCACGCGCACTTGGCTAGCTACCTGCCTGCCTGTTGTGTTACAGCTTCTACTGTGACCGCAGTGGCTACGTACTGTCTGCCTGGCTGGCGCAGCCTGGCTACCAATCAACCAACCATCTCCTTCTCCTCCTGCCACCAGACTACCTACACCCAGTTTAGGAGGTTAGCAGTTCGTTGGGAGAGGGGTAGAGAGAGACATAGAAGAGAGCGAACAAGCAAGAGAAAGAGAGGGGGGGGGCAGGGAAGAGAGACGTCATGTGGTCCCCGCGGCCCTCTACCGGCCAGAGGGCGAAGCTTGTGCTCGATTGTCTCACATCTACTACGTCTGCAACTACCACTGGGACTTCTGGTGCTACTGGGACTTTTGGTGCTACTACGGGCTGCTACTAGACTAGGACTTCTGATGCTACTACAGGCTATTAGACTAGGACTTCGTAGTGCTACTAGATCTACTAGACTCGGACTTGTGATGCTTCCAACAACCAGACGACAGCCAACCCTACAAACGATCTCCGTCTACATACCTTGTGCTACCATTCCTTTTCATCGTTTTCTTCTACTTCTACTAATCCTGCACAGCGATTCCTCTGATACGCGGCTAACCTATGATTGGTGGTGCAACGGAGCCAGGTTGCGATCGCGGACGTAGCCAGCCGCGATCGACACAGTCAGGACGGTGTCTGTCACTATCAGCAGTGAATGGCCAGGCCGTCGAGCCAGGTGTGGTCGATCACCTCACACCGTGGCCTCGGGCCCATCCGCCTATCATGGCAGCCACACATCTGTCAACATGATGGTCGGTGTCCTAGCAGAACCAACAACTAAGATACACAGCAGATTGCAGTGATCGGCTGGAACAGCAGTAGCGACACCAGCGGGCACGACAGCGCTTCGAACAGAAGTACAATACATTGAAGCGACAGCTTGTCTCTCCTATATTGGCGCTGCGCGACGGTGCTGGTGAACCTGGCGGTGCTGGCAGAAGCGTTATTCCAGCGAGCCTGAAGTGGCTCGTGCGTGATCTAGCAAGACCTGCTAGCTGCTAGTGTGGCTCGTGCTCTGACTACCTGAAGTCACTACAACAACAACACAACAACAACAACAAAGGAATAATCATCATCATCATCAACAATAACAACATCAAAAACAACGGCAACAAGAGCCAACTACGATAAGGTTCACGGGGTCTGGCTCCGTCACCAGTCTGTCTGTCCGTCAGTCAGAAGCCAAGCAAGTATGTAAGCAATCAACAAAACAACGAACCATCGAAGATCGACCCTCGCGACTACAGCCTACGCCTAGCAGAAAGAGGGTAGCTTTTGGGCTCCAGTTGGCTGTGACTCATGTGTGTCGTCATGACCGTGATCTAATCGTAATCATATTCGATCAGATCATGGTCATGATTTTTCTTATTGTTACTATTAGTATTATTCTTATAATTATCATGTTGATCGCGCTCAATAGTTGCCGCGGACGTCTAACTTTTCGCTGCGGCTAAGTGTCAAACGTTCAACGCTTCCTTCTTGTTGTTCCTTGTGTCCTCTGTCTTGTGCATCTGTTGGTCCACCTGTGCTTTGCTACCACTGCTACCTATGGTAGGTAGTCTTTCTGCTGCTAGCAGGACTGCTGTTTTAGCTGCAGCCACTGCGAATTCTCCTAGTTCTACATTCCTGTATCCTTTAGACCCTATATATCCTGATACTGCAGTAAGTTTACTACTGATACTTTTACTGGTACGACTACTACTACTACTACTACAACGGTACTACTGCTCCTGCCACTACTATTACAGCTGATATTAAAGTTGGTACAACTTAATAATATAGCCTTCGTCATACCGGCGACTTACGTGAGGCCTGTGTCTGTGATCGGTAGCAACCAATGCTTGGCCGACGTGCTGAGTGAGTTAGTGAGTGGCCTGCTACAGCCCGAACCACTACCGCCAGTCTGCTGCTTTTCCTCCGTCTCCCACTAGCCGGCTTTTCTTTTTTCCTTCTTTCCTCCGTTACTCCTTTCTTTTTCCCAATCTTCTTTGTGTGCGTATCTCTGTGTGTATGTGCGCTGCGCGCGCATGCGCCTGTCTCCGACTCACAGTCGCCCCGTTAGGATACGCTACTACATCAGCCCGTTCTCGGTTGGCGTTCGACGTTCTCGGCCTGCTTTTAGAACTGTCTCTCTTTTGGCGCCTACTGGGAAAAGCACGACTTGGAGAAAAAGAACAGCGGAAGAGAGGGTGACACAGTCGTGTATTGTGGTAGGGTTCATTTAGGTTCGCCTATCTATCGGCGCCGGTTTGATCCCTGACGTTGATCGAATGTTCTTTGAGCGATGCTTACTGAGAATAGATGATGATAAGACATATACCGCTGAGAGTCAGTCGGCCCGCGGTGCACTGGAGATATGCCACATGGCGATTGCAAGTCCGTAGGACCTGCCCCCTACAGACTTGCAATGCAAAGGACGGTGTATAATTAGCAACATTTTACAAAATGTTGTTCAATTATGGGTCCGTCTAAGCACCGAATGAATCTACCAACTGACGTCAGCTATCTACACAGTCGCAACGACAGCAGCAGCAGCAGAAGTATAAAAAACAAGAAAAAGAAGACAATTGACGAAAAATGTGTTTCTTTTCTAACGCGCCAGATGACGCGCGCAGATCCAAATGTTGGCACGGATTTGTTTTCTTTACTGCCTCTCTTTCTGCCTGTGGCGATTTGAGTGACGCTCTGCTCTTTTTGATTTATATACCGTGTACCGTTTAGTTTTTCTTGAGTTTTCCGAGAATCTTTCGCTGTACGTCTTCTCGGTCTAGTTACCGTCGGTTGCTTGAATGGTGCATCACCGTCTGGTGACGTTGGTACCAACAGGTTGCATTGAGGGACGCTTAAGCCAACCAGGCGATTGAGATCAATGCATGGTGGTTGTGATTCAAACTCTAAGCGGCAGTTGGCCGACAACGACTGTGGGTTGCCACCACCTCAACTGGTTGGTTGAAGCATGCCTCTGTGTACCTCGTCGCCTGCATTTTAACTATTTGTTAATTAAGTATCTTAACTTAGCAACATTTACGGCCAGCACAGCTGCTAATGATTCGAATTCTGCCATGAGCCGGGCGCAAACTCGGCCACTTCAGCTTGGTCGACTGTGCTGGCTATTTGCGCTCTTGGTTAATCAGAACGTTTATCGTTGATCCATTGCGTTGATCAGTCATAACAAACTGCGAGTAGACAACAAAAACGGATACTGCACCAGCGCAGTAAGAGCCGCAGTAGTACACTATTTGTAGTAGAAAAATAGGTATGAAGCAATGCGAAAAGCAGTCCCGTGGGCGTTAAGTCTTAGCCGGGAGTCAGCCCAGAAAGGATTTACTTTTATTTATAGGACAAATCGGCGGCAAAGTGAAGCGAAATTTGTTCCGATCGAAATGCGTGTAACGTCTCGTCAGTAGAAAGATTTGTCGATTTGTACGCATCTATTCTTCAGCAGCTATTCTTAGCAGAGCCAACAGTACTAGATTCTAATTATAGTAGGCGGCAACTAATAAGAGCGCTCGCAGCTAGACAGAAAATATCGAAGATATCTATTGTATAGATATTGGTGATAGTGGTTCGCACCTACAGAGTCTATCTATCTAGTGGCCTAGACGAGCACAATAATGGCACCATTAAAACCCGAGCCACGATACCACAAATGGCCGCAAATTAACGATATTCGGCATCGTTCTGTGGGCACAGCCACTCCTCAGCCATGTTAGTCGTCACCAGCTAATTGTTATTGCCGGCAGCCGTGTGTTTGCGATTGCTGTATGACTGTTACAGCACGTTGATACTTGCTGTGATTGATTGTAATTGATATTGTGCTGTGGTCGTTGTCGTTGATGTTTTTGTGGTGGTTGTTGTTGTTGTTGTTGTTGTTTCTATTGTTATTATTCCACTCGCTGCTGTTGTTGTTGCTTTTGCTGCTATTGTTCGTTTGTGTCGAGTTGAACTTGCACTTGACAGTTCAAGATCGGTACCCCGCTTGTGAAATACCAGCAGATATGAGGGGGCGGGTTATGTCGTTGTTGTTGTTGTTGTTGTTGTTGTTGTAGTTGCTGCTGCGACAATCGTTATTGCTACTACAGTTGTTGTTATCGTTGTTGTTGTTGTGGTTGTCATATGCACCAATCGTGGCTATCTTATATATCTAGTATATATCTATATATCACACACAGTCAATCAGAAAAAACAGAAGCAAAGAGCGAACGATCGAGCGACCGGGAGAGAGAAAGAGATTCATCCATCGATCATGTCCCGAATCGATATGCACACAGCTCATCCTCTGCTCCACCATGATCAACTGTGTCGACATGGACAGGCAGAAAGACGAAGTAGAAGCAACCGTCTACTTATTTACTACACAGCAGCAGCAAACGAGACAGCTGTTGGCTGTGGGCACATTGTGCATTGCAGTGGCAGCCGAAGAGTACTCAACAACCCATCTACGTACCTATGTATCCAGTAGTCTTAGTAGTAGTAATTTAAAGTTGTTGTTGTTGCTGTTGTTGATGTTGTTGTTGTTGTTGTTTTCTATTTTTCTTTTCTTGCGTATTTTTTCTTCATGTTTTACGTTCCGTTCGTGCAACTACAAAGTGCGCCAGACTACCAACTTCAGCTGTGGAGCTCAGTAGCAGTGTTGCTGCGCCTTCCAGATTTCTATTGATATGCATGTTATTAGACTTGCGCCGTACTTCAGCCGGCGGCGGTAGCCGCGGGGCGGGCTCGAAGACTCACTGCTGAGGGGTGGGTATCCTCAATTGGGGATCCGTCACCCATTGATCGTTGGCAAGACGAGAGGTGAGTGCTGGTGATTGACGGCGGCGTACGACAACGATATCCTCTCCTGCTTCTAATATCCTCATCGTCATCATCATCACGATCATCATCATCATCGAGCATACATAGACTACTGCTGCTGCTGGTGCAGCAGCTACAACTAATGTTACTGCGACACCTGGCAATACAAGTGGCATTACTGTTATTATTAACTACTACAACTACTACTATTACTAATATGCACTACTACTATTAAAGTGTTCGGGCTGTCCCTCAGCCAAGATTTAACGTCCACGGAACTGTTTTTCACATTGCTTCATAGACGGACCCCCATAAATACAAATGTGCAGCGGTAGGGTTTGAACCCGCGCACCTATGTGTCTCCTCCGGTTGCGAGGCGGAGACTTAATCCACTACGCCACCGGGCTCGACAATATGCATTACTACTAAAGTAAAGTTAGTACTTTAGTAGTAACACTAGCATTACTACTAGTGTTACTACTACTAGCTACTACTACTACTATTACTACTACGGTTGTGAAGACGAAAGCTACCGGTTTTTCTTTCACTTCAGCGCTGCTACAACAAAGATTCAGCGCGCGCGTGCGAGAAATACTCGTTCATTTGTTATTTCGTTCTTGCTCTTCTTGTGTGTCTATTTCTCGCTGTTCGTTGTCGACCTCGTCGTCGTCGTCATCGTCGTCGTTGTTGTCGGCGTCAGTGTCGTCGTTATGATGATGTCACCACCGTCATTACTGAATGTTACTGCGTTGACTTCGGTGAGGGCTGCTGGAGGTGGCTTTGCTTTGGTCGTTCATCGACGCCCGTCGCGAGCTCACCATCTGTCACCACAACAACAACAACAACAACAACAACTCTGTTTGTTGATGCGAGGTTGTGAACAGCTACCGACAGTCGGACGCGCCCTTACACGGACGGGCGGCCAGCTTCCGAACCGAATCATATCGGTGCTAGTGATAGTGGAACTACTGGTGGCGATGATGATCGTGATGCTTGTGGGGGGGATGGTGGCGGCGGTGGTCCACCGGATCCACCGTGCGTTGCTATGACTGCTGCTGCTGGCTGCTGCTTCCGCTATTGCTGTTGTCTTCGGTGGCTGCCGGAATTCGGTTGACTTCAACTCGGAAGACTCTCAAAAACGAGAAGAGAAAGAGCGACATGACCACAACGAGGACAACTACGACGAGAATCAACAACGACGACGACGACACGTCATAGGAACAATAACAACATCAACACAACGACGAAAACGACAATAATATCATCAACACAACGACAACAACAACAACATACCATCAACACAACGACAACAATATAGTTGTCATCATTACCATCATCAACAACACAATGATGTTGTTGTTGACGACAACAACAACGGCAAAGATTGACAACGACGTCGACGACGGTCCAGAAAGCATCAAAACGGAGCTGCTTAACGAAATCCTTGACCCTCCGCCTGGCGAACACTGACACCGCCCTAACACCATCGCCTGGTCACTACCACCACCGCCACCACCCGCCTCCACGGGTGAGAGGCAATCAATCACACCAATCAACGCGTCACGCAGTACCGGCGGGCTGCGGCCCATGGGCCGTCGACGAGACGCTAATTACTCGATACTTGGCGAACAGGTGAGTGGGACGATTGGATTGTTAAGCGAGAGAGAGATAGAGAGAGAAAGAGCGCGCGTGTGAGTTGCTGCGAAAAATTGTGCCGTACATAAACAATTGTTGTTGACGACAGCAACAACAAATAGCAACAACAGCATCAACAAATAGCAGCAGCAACAACAACAAGCGACAACAATGAAAAAACTAGCCTGTTGTTTTCGCGGCCCACGATCACAACAGCAAGCGCCGCCCACGACAACAACAACGACAACAACAACGATGAGGTCGAATAAGATCCACGAACAGAACACGAGGAAGAAGCGACGAAAGGCGAAACACGGCACCGGCGTCGAACCACATCAAGGTAAGAGGGAACAAGGGCTGCAAATGCTTTCAATCATGCCACCACCTGTATATTGAATACAGTTGTTCATCCTAAAAAAAATGTAGGTACGACAAAATAGAAAACTGTTTTTTTTAGAAAACCTATGCACTTTACATTAGGTTGTAATAGTTGCGCAAACGCGCTGGTTGAGTTGCAATATATATATATATATATATATATATATATATATATATATATATATATATATATACATATATATATATATATATATATATATATATTGGTCATTTAAACCGGTTTGTGGTCCGGAAAGGGATGTCTTTGTGTAAATATAGCGCTCGGTTCTTAATATTGCACATAAATAATATCCAACCAATTAAACTTACCTTCTTTTTATAATGGAATCGTTTAATAACTAGTTTAGCGAAGCACCTTCCTGTTAACGTGAGGGACATCTTGTACCGATGATCTCTTCGGACATCTCCTCGGAATCGTTAAGTTCGGCCCGGAGCTCCGTGCTAGGTGTTTTATTGGACGAATCGAATCACTCTTGATTTGATTTTCATGATTTATAATCATGATCACCGAGCAAGGTGGCTTAGTGGCAAAGCCTTTGCCTTGCATTCGGGAGGACTGGGTTCGAGACCCAGACCGGCCACTCTTAAATTGGTTTGCATGGTTTCCAATTTAGACAAGGTAAATGCCGGAGTAGAATAAACTTAGCCATGACATGAAAAATCCGTACACGGGCAATTGCCTTACGGGAAAAAAAAAAATTAAGACAACGTGAATCTTTCAGATTTGAGACAGAACTGAAGGAAAATGCTTATTTTAGCAAGTTCTATAATGCTCCTTAAATATAGAGCTATAACGGATATATATATATATATATATATATAGCTATATAGCTAGAACGGATATATATATATATATATATATCCGAGAGAAAAGTAGCAATTGGAACCATTGGTTAGAATGATACATACTTTAAAATACAAAATAAAAACGCTAAATCTCAGTTAAATTCTACTGTAACTGTCGCCTGCATATATTGGATGGTCAGAAAATAACTGGAAATTGCTCGAGGCTATCGATTTTATGCATTTAAAAAGTGCTCTCCATTGTTAGCCACAACCATTCCCGATATGTCGACCAGACTGTCGATCAAAGAATTCTGATTTCTACATCTCGAGGTATGTCTCCAAGTGTGTTTTGCTGCTTCTGGTAAAGTAAATTTCCTGTTCCCTGTAGATTGTTCTGCAGGCATCTGAATAGGTTGTACTCCGACGGTGCCATGTCCAGTGAGTTTGGATAGGTCTATAGGTTGCGACAAAATTCCCAATCAAAGCAAAGTATTCTATTTGGTTTTACTCGCTCAAATCGTGAAGTGGACATTGGTTCAACTTTGACGCGAAATCATGGGCGCAAAGGCGAGTAACGATAGTTGTGTGACACCTCAAGTCTATCCACGTTTAGTCACTTGGGTCACTGTTTTACAGTTATCCGCAAGCAGTCTTCCTCGACCATAATAGGCCTTCCAGACCGGAGTTCGTCCAGAAAGCTTAAGTTCTCGGAATAGCACTTGGTGAACCAATTGTAGCACGTAGTTTCTGAAATTCTGTCCTCGCCAAATACGCCTAAAATATTTCCGGGTAGCTTCCGCAGCTGTGAGACCTCTTTTCAACTCATACAAAGTGCCGCTCATTACAGATTTTTTTTGCTTTTTGCCATTTAGATAGAATTCATATAGCAAAAATAACAAATTACATGACTACATTGCGAAGCTCTCGAATTATCTAGAGTTGTTTGCGGTCACATAGAAACATCGCAGTCATCTAAGAAACGAAGCGCTAAAAGTGACTTTGTGACTAACCTAATATATATATATATATATACATGTATATATATATATATATATATATATATATATATATAATATATATATATATATATATATACATGTATATATATATATATATATAATATATATATGCATTTATATATAAATATATATATATATATATATATATAATATATATATATCTATATATACATGTATATATATATATATCTATATATATCTATATGCATTTATATATACAATATATATATATATATATATATATATATATATATATATGCATTTATATGTGTGTGTTGCTGAAAGTGGCCGCTATCTCCTCTTTAATATTGTAGAAACTAGGAATGTATGTATATATATATATATACACTTATGTATATATGCGTAGATCGGTGTCGCTTCTTTTGTCAAGTTTTTCAGTCAATTTGTCAGTTCGGTGTTTTTACTGACACATGTTGTAGCGTGTGGATTATCTCAGCTTATTTTTGTTGAAGGCGAAACTTGCCTTCGGCTTTTTGGTAGTTTCCGTCATTGGCACGCCGCTACCGATTGACGCCTTGTCAGATCCTCCTCGAGCGTACAACAAACGTCTGTACATGTATCTAGACACCTACGTATTATGTAAAACGGTTGGACTTACCTAACAGATCGGACAATGCAACGGGTTCGAAATTAAAAACATTTTTAAGGAGGTTGTTTTTAATTCTAGACTATCGTCTTCTTTGGGCTTGGCACTTAACCTGAGCTATAGCTTTAAGGCACCGAGGGCCGGATATGTTAAGATATCTAGGGTTTCCCCAGCAGTTCTTGTGGCAGCATGGCCGCTGACTCTCAGCGGTATGGTTTATCATTTATTCTCAATGAGCATCGCTCAACGAAAATTCGACCAACAACAGGGATCGAACCGACGACACCCCGGTAAATGGCAACCATGACTAGCGCACTAGTCCCCTAGATCACGCCGCCACACTATGCAATGGATTAGGGACCAACAACAGTGCCACTAAGATAGATTGACAAAAAAGATTGGAGATTTTAGGAGAGTGTGCTCGGGGTTATCGACGATGTTTTCCACACAGTGCACGTAGGTTTCCGAGGGAGCCTTGCTTATACGTAAGAGATAGCTCTGAAAATCACCGTGACCAGTAAGACACTGCGTACGGAAAAGTTCATTTCCCCTGCCGGGCAGTCTATCCACTTTTTTATGTCCAGTATGAGCGGGCAAAGTGAATGGCCCGGTGAGCCTGTGGGGATGCCACCCCAGTATTCTCGGCACGACCTTATTTTCTTTCCTTCTAAACTTGTTTGTTGGACTTGCCCTTCTTCCCATATACTTTTCTTTACATTTGCTATTAAGTCCCAGGGTGGGAAATTGGCCCGCCACCACCAGCTTTATGCTACCCACTGTTTTTCTCTCCCTCTCAGAAGAATGGCTTTGCACTTTTCCGGGGTAAGTCGTAGCCCAGCTGTATCCATCTGTTTCTTTGTCGACCGGAGAGCCATGTTTGACTTCAATTCTAGCTCTTTCCCTGTCATTGCTTGAGTAATGGCGGCCAAGTCATCCGCATACGTAATCATCTCTACTCTCTGTGAAAGATCTTTCTGTCTCAAGGTGTCGTCATATGTTATGCTCCAGAGCAGAGGGCTCAGGATTGACCCTTGTGGAACTCCTGCTGTCATGCCAATCTCCACTGTGCCGTTAAAAACTCTTGTGTCTTCTAGGCACTTCGAGATGACTTTCACGAGAAAAGAAGGGACTGTTTTTCAGTCCAGGGTGTTTAAAATTCCTTTCCACAGCAGACGATTAAACGCGTTTTTGACATTCAGAAGGACTGCCACAAGAAGCTTCCGTTTGTACATAAACAAACCGTGAAGCAAGTCAGCTTTAGCGGTTATTCGTTGTATTGCTGTGAGAATTGATCGGTTCTTGCAAAATCCATATTGGTTTACCGATAGGAGACTTTACTGTTCTGCAAACGTCCTAAGTCTGTCTTCTATTGTATAATTGATTCATGCTGTTTTGCTAGGGTGTTCAGGAGACATATGGGTCTGTATCCTTCGTTACCTATGGGAATCAGGACCACTTCCGCCTTTTCCAGTTTCTAAGCATTATCCCACTTGCCATCGCTTTGTTAAATATTGTCGCTACCACATCCGGGTGTTCATTAAAGAGCATCTTTACCGCCATAGGCGGAATGCCCTCGGAGACCTTCCCGGTGTGAGTCTCTCAGCTGCCATCATTACCTCTGCGCGCGTGATTGGTGGGAATTGCCCCTCTTCTGGGGGCGTCCCTTTTCTTACGTATTTCTCCTTATTAAAATGTGCACGTTGTGTAAAGGGTTTGTAATGTATATAATATTATTATGGTTTATTAACACCTAGGTTAGGTAAAATTATAAACATATACATCAGACACAACTAGTGATTCCTTTACGTCATTAGGTCTTTTCTCGTCTTGCTAGTTATTGACTGAACTTCTGGACATGCTGCGGCGTGGTATCTATTGCACTGGGCAGAGCACCTCGTGCACCTGCACCACTCCTGAGGATTGCGGAATTCTTCCGTGCTGCATATATATATATATATATATATACGTGAAATTATTATGCTCAAACGTCGTAATGTTGTATTTACATACCGGAACTGTTTGACACTTATTATCTTTACCCTTAGCATAACCCAAGACAATTCCTTTGTTTGCACAATATATGCAGGTTACAAATGCGCATTTTTATTCCTGTCTCTCCACGTTGTCGTTGCTTACATAATCGCATAGTTTGTTATGTTTTCAAGCATTGGCCATTCTCGAATGTATTGGTATTATTTTTCATTGTTTTTTTTTCTATCATACTGTTTGCATTTGCATGCATGTTATGCTGGATTGTAGCCGTAGTCAGCGCCAACACGTATACAATATTTTGCTGGAACGTGCCATGCCTGTCATGTTATACTGCAAGTACATCGTAGATGCACTGCTAAGTTGGCATTGTTACTTGCACACATCTATTGCACATACACATAAACATATACCTCGCAAGAGCATGCGGATCAGCGCGGTGGTTTGCTTTATGTCCATGTCGCTGCCGTGTTGGCGGCCCAGACGCGCCGAACACGGCAGCGGCAGTTAGGCGACATGAACAACATATGAAGAGAGTTTCAAAAGCCGAGATACAGATTTATGTGTATATATATATTTATATATATATATATATATATATATATATATAGAGAGAGAGAGAGAGGGGGGGGGCAGTGAGGCAGAGAGAGGATGGGGCAGACAGAGGAGAGAACCAAACGAGTCTAGCCTAGCGAGGTAGAGTTTCCACCAAGCACGATGTTTTGCTGTCCACGTCGGTGACACTGTTGCAATTCAGATTTGCGCGCTACTCTGCGCGTTGAGGCCGTGGCACCACCGGTGGTCGCGACAGTAGCCGTCTGGTAGCGGCTGTCGCAGCAGATGTACATGTAGCAGAACTCCTATTACTTCTACTATTGCTACTACTACTATAGTAGCACAAGTGGTAGTAGGACAAGTAATGGTTGCAGAAATATCGTAGTAGCAAACAGCATCATGATCATCACAAATTTTGCCGGAACTACGAAGAAAACCACATGCAAATTCCATTTGACGACCGACTCGATGGCAAATACTATGAGCGCGCCGACACCACCAGCAGCAGTGACAGCGGCGGCATCGACTTTGCTGGCGACTGGCGCAGCGCGTCGCTCCGTCCGGTATTCCCGCCTTTGCGTGACAACAACAACAGCAACAGCATTGAGAACAACAACAACAACAACAAAAACAACAGAAACAGCAGCAACAACAACAACAATGAGTACATCAGCGGCAACATCGAGAACAAAAATAACAACAACAACGTCCCGTCGGTTCGGCTGAAATTTGTCTGTTTCTCCTTCTCTGTCGATTAATGTTATTGTATTGTTTGTTGGTGGCCAGACAATGATGATGGTGCCAGCACTTCATTTATTGTGTGGTTGCTGCTGTCGTCGCTGTAGACTTGAGTCGTGGTGTCACTTTTGTTTTGTCATCCACATCCTGTGCGTATGTGTGTGTGTGTGCCACCTTCGCAATAACTTTTCCACCACTGACGCCGCTGGCTCCACTTCTGTTGCGGCTTTCGCTGCCCCGGCTGCTGCTGCTCTGCCAGTGACCTCTCGAGAGCCTCGAACTTTGCGGCGAGAATAAGAGGAAGTGCTATATATATATATATATATTTGCAAGCTTGTTTAATTAACATGTAATCAGTGGTTTATCAGAGGAAATAGCGGTTAAGCGGTTGTTGTATTAGTAATCGTAGAAATCGAAAGAAACCTTATTTTAATTACAATAGTGAAAATATCCAATGCAAGTAGTAGCAGCAGTTATAATACTAATAGCAAAAATATGATGACATCATCTGCAGCAACAATAGCAACAGCAGAGACAGCAACAACAACGAGAACGACAATAACAGCAACAAAAACGACAATAACAACAAATACAACTACAGTATCATCAGCCACAGCAACAACAACAACATCACCAGCAATAGCGACAGCAACAACAACAACATGATGACTCTCGCCTAGAGATGACACGATCAGAAGGAAATCGACGCGAGTGTTGACACTCGCGTCGAGTGAGCGATCGCTCTATAGATAGCGATAGAGAAGGACATCGATAGATATACATATAGATCGATAGATAGCTTAATGTCGCCCGCCTTACCGACTAGCCTGCCGGCGGGCGGGCCGACGAGACACCTTACCCACCTACCTACCTATCCAGCCAGCTAGCCAGCTGCACCGGTTTGGGCGCTCAATCAACCGTTGCCGCGCGAAGTGACATCATCAGGGGCTGATCAGGCTGCCATGAGTACTGCGACTTCGACAGTCACCACCAGGAGGACAGCAACTTTGACTGCTTGCCGCCACTACGTTGACGATTACTACTACTACAACTACAAGAACAACTACTACTATTGCTACTACTGCTACTACTAATACTGCTGCTATTCCGAGGTAGAAGTACTTATGAGAAGGCTGAAAGCGATGACGGCGACGACAGACTTAGCGACAGTGAATGGATGAATGTCGTCGACGAGGACGAGGACGACGCCGACATAGTCAAGCACGGGAAAGTGGTCCTCGTCGTATTCGGTCGTTGAAGGCAAAGGCAGGCGGGCGGCACCAGTAGCAGCAGCAGCAGCGTCATCGACGTCATCATCATCAGCGTTTTATGACGGTCGTCGCGCCTCACGTTTTTCTTCTGCCCCCAGCAGACATCAAGAGGAAGAAGAGGAAGAAAAGAAGAACAACCCAACAACGGACGTCGCCGCCGACGCCGCCGACAACACCGACAACATCGGCGATGACAACGAACGCCAACAAAACCATCAAAAATCGTTTTCACCGTTCAGCCTCAATTGTCGAATAGGGGGAAGAAGATCAACACGATGACGGAGAAGCAAAAAAGCGGCGGGGCGACGGAACAAGAAAGGAGCGAGCTAGAGAAACATAGGGAAAGCGATAGGGAGTAGAAGATATAGAGAGGTGGAAGAACAGGAAAACAGCGGAAACTCGAAATCAAGTGAACGCGGGCAGGACGACGAGGGAAAGTTGACGGGAACGCCGATTGTGAGAGAGAGAGAGTTAATCGGCAGCTCGAGAAAGAGAGACTAACGGACGAGTACAATTGTGAACGTGTATGTTTCGATGTGTTGTTGTTGTGTCTCTGTTCAAACGTGTCTTGTCTCATGAGTGCGGCGGCAGGGGCGGCGGCGGGGGCGGCGGCAGGGGAGGCAGCGGGGGCGGCGGCAGGGAGGGCGGCGGCAGGGGCGGCAGCGGGGGCGGCGACGAGCAACGAAATGCGATCATAGGACAACGACGTCAACGATACTGCTCTGCCTGCTTCTGTGAGGTGTCCATGGGGGCTCATGAGCCCATGCGCCACCTCCATCTCCACCTCCTCCTCCTTCTAGCCTTAGACATGTGTGACTGTGCTCCATGCCAATCCAGTAGATTAGTCTATTTGTACTCGACTGAGTAGTGTACTCGGCTAAACCGGACGCGCGCGTCCGCGCATTTACGTCCGTATGTACGTGGGTATAAATGAAGCACAATCCTGTTTTTCCGGTTATCCACTTCGTTCGGCGGCTTTGCTGCGTCGGACCAACGCCGTCGGACCAAGCCAAAGCGGCCGCCTGCGAAACGCTTAGGTGGTGGCGGTGGTGGTAGGCTTGCCTACACAGTGATCGCCGTAAGTGCCGGTGGCTCGTTCTGGGATGCGAACCGCTCTTGCCCGACCCTCAGCGCTGGTTCGTCTGCAGAAGTGCCGCGGTCATTTTGCATTTCTCGCGTTGCGTCTTGCCAACCTACGTCTCATATGCATGTGTATGCACGTTACGTTGAGTGGAGAACCGTGTGCGTGTCGTCAAGCGGAATTGACGCAGGATTGACTATCTGCAGGCTATGCAAAATGTGTGTTGTGAGAGGCATTTGGACTGTTCGTCTCTCTTGCTAAGGGAAAGTAGCTGACTCGTTTAGTGAGACGCTCGCAGGCAGGGGACTACTAGCAGTAGATGGGTCCACGCAGCAGCAGCATGAAAGCATCATACCGACCGGAATTGGCAAATGGTCCAATAAGCGAAATTTAAGAACACGTCACGTTCGCTAGGGTTTTGCTTCAGCAGTCGCTGCTTCAACCCGTCGTAGCAAACAAATATGTAGTGTGTCCCTACATGCACCTATATATATATATATATATATATATATATATATGCATTTATTTCACTAATACTACTTGTAATTGTTTTTCGAACGAAACTTTACACAATCGTATCGAGCCTGAGGACGTACTCTCAACTCGGAACCGTAAAGAGCATCTTTCTAATCCAATACAGGTTAGTGCATGATATTGTGATACTGAATCACTACCACCACAAACTCGTTTAGAAACGAGTTAATTAATAAATAATAATGAATGCAAATTGTATATACGTACATATATAGTTTGAGATGATGTCTGTGCCAGGTCACGCGGCACACCAGCAAGTGGTTTCTTTGGTACGGCATTTTTTTATTTGCTTGAATGATATTCTAATCGTTGTATTGTTGCATACATAAAATTATAATTCGTGTTTTGTTGAATTTTCCGAGTCTGAATGTCAGATTAAGACTCTGAACGTCAGATCGAACGGTATCTTATATTTTATTAACTTTGAGCGCTTGCTCCCAACAGCATTCAATAAGCTGATGCCAAAGTATTTTAGTAATTGCAGTGCTCTCCTGATACTGGGATGTATCAGAGATATCAAAGTTGCTAGGAGGCAGATGTCAAAAAATACTTATGGCTCTTTTCAGGTCTCTCCAGGAGGCACGCATAGAGAAAGTTCAAAAACTGCTCATCACTATTGTGTTGTTATTTCACCGATGTCGCTACTACGTTAGATGCGACAACAATATTGTTGTGGCAAGCCTGCATCAGGTCAGGCTAAGATGGATTCTTCTTATTTTCTCGCTCGCTTACTCTTTCACGAGTAGTTCAAACACGTTCCTTGGCTATTTCCCGAAAGCTGAGGAAGACTTTTCCTTTTAGAACACTAGTAGCAATAGTGATAGAAGTACTCAAGTGGTCGAGCCCGCTGGCATGGTGCAAAACATCGGTGCGCGGGTTCGAGTCCCACCGTTGCACATTTGCATTTGTGGGATTCGTCTATAAAGCAATGCTGCAAAAGCAGTCTCGTGGACGCTAAATTTTGGCAGAGAGTCAGCTCAAAAAGTTATTTTTTTTTGTAGTAGTTAAGTGAAGCAAACCACAGAGTGACAGCAGACGTAAATCGATTGACACAAATCAATGGACGTGCAAACAAGGACTGTATGTATTATTCGATGTACTATATAAACTAATAAGAGGGTGTAACTTGTTCGGGTTCGAACAGATGGATGCATACGTCGAAATGGATCAGAGCCGATCAGGGCGATACACGAGAGATAGGCGGAGCGAACGTTAGTAATTACAGCTGAGGGAAAAAGGAATCAGAGTAAAGACCGCAGCACAAGAGATGAAGAACTTCCGCGGTTAGCTAGTTAATGAACATACGGTGATTTTACAAGCCAATTTTTTTAGTACATAGACGACTAGTAAACATTGACCCCTTTCAAGATGTGCCGCCGGTTTTTGGGTATAGATACACGGCATTGACGAGCATTTGTATCAGTATTGTAGAAATAGTCCGGTCTGACGGCGCGCGAAGGCGAAGCGAATGGTGAATACCTGAACGAATGCATCGATTTGCAATTATGATCGGCGCAATACGCTCGTGCATTTTGGATCTACATCCGGCAACCCCCTTAACGAGAAGGGTTGAGCCTGGCACAGCCTATAATTTTATGTGCCATCAACTAGGCCGATTCGTTTGAAACGCCTGTCCTAATCAGGGGTGAGTTAACAGGAAACGCTGCTACGAAAGGGACCAAATCACAAAATGGCCCGCACGCGACCACACGAAAATTTTCGATAATAATAATAATAATAATATATGATTAATAATAATAATATATGATTAAGCGGAGGTTCAGCACGCACTGCTACGGCATTCATTTGTACCATCGGTGTCAGTTCATTCTGATAGAAACGAGTGTAGTTTTTAGTTCAGTTACGTCAGATACATTCCCAAATCTTCTTGTTGGTGATGTCTATATATATATATACAAAGATCACACGTAATACGTGTTTAGCTGGCAGAAGCAAACGACGTCGTGGTGACACAATCATCGTTGACTATTTTAAGCACTAGAATGTCTTTTTGTCTAATAGATTTATATGTTTATTTATTGTGATCATTAATGCTAGTAGTATAGGGAGGACGAAGTCGATGACGACCACCGGTACCGCGAATGCTAGCGACCCCTGCGATCGAAAATAAGGGCCGATTTAGCAAGCGTGGCCGCTTCCATAAGGCGTGTAAGGGGCCCATCAAGAAAAACGATTTTACGGTCGTGAGCGTGGTTGTGAACGCTGTCGCACGGTTCGCAAGGTTTCTTTTCGAAAGCTAAACTACAATTGTGCGGTTCGCAATTGATGCCTGCTTAAGCTCGTTTCTCCCCATGTCCGTGGGATCTGTTAATAATAATAATGTGATTCGATTTGCCGCACAATATTCTTCCATAGCGTCGTTCTGTCAAATTGTTTTCTTTTATTTTACACATTTAAACTGTACTGTGTGTGCCATATGATATGGGTGATTGAATTAGGGCATATTCTAATAGACTCGCGCAATGTTAGTTGATTAGTCGTGACGGCACTGTTGTTGCGTGGCATTCACGTGTCACGTCCAGGCGCCAGCGAACGACGAATGTGGCTCTCTGATATCTCAGGGATGTTTTTTTTTCTATTCTCTGCGTATTATATTCAAACGACTTGTGGAATGACCGCGTTGATGCAGCCGCTGGTGTTTTGTCTGTTCTGATCTTGTTATTATTGTCTGTTGTTGTTATTTTTGTTGTTGCTGCTGTTGTCGTCAGTGATTCTGACGCTGTCATTTTAGCATTGTTGTGGTTTGAGCTAGTCGTAAATTTCTGTCGTTGTATTTGCTGTTGTTCTCAGTGTTGCTACTGTTTTACGGCGCTGTGCTGCTTGTCAGCACCATCCGTCATCATCACCACATGCATTGTACGTAATTACAACAGCCGTAAGTGGTACCACTACTGTGACCGTTCTATTGTTTATACTTATGATGTAGCCCCGTCTTAAGAGTGTCGCATTCGTACATCAACACTTGTTGTTGTTGTGGTTGTTGTTGCTGTTGTCGCAGCTGCTGTTATTTTTGCTACTGCTTTCGTTGCTGCTCATGTGAATTCTGCTCCTACGCCCGCTGTTGTCCATATCTTAGTGCTTTTCTTGTAGCTCCCATTCTCGTCATCGGGCATCAAACGGCGTGGCTGTGTTAAAATGCGCGACCATGCATGATTATTACGGCCACCGTTAATCGCCGACATCGGCCCGTCGGTTGGTCGGTCGGTCACGTCCCCGGTGCCTAGTGCGTTGCTCGTTTGCTGATCCATGGATTCGACGTGGCTCGTGAGCCCTGAGCGGCAACGCTGCGCTGCATTCTACGCTTACCGTCGTATACGTCGTGCCACTTTCTACCTGTCGGCCACGTCATTAGGCTGTCCGTCAGTCATCCTCTCCATCCGTAGTAAGCAGGCTTGTAGGCTTTTCGCGTCCGAACGTCCTTTTGCACTGCCACCTTCGACTTACTACGGACGAGGCCTCCCTCCACCATGAACGAAATGCACTGCTGTTGCGGCTGCTGCCAAGCAGCAGGGGCACCAGAAGGGGCTTCTGGTGCCCCTGCTGCTTACGCCGAAGCTGCAGCCGCTTCTATCGGGCTGCTTGCCTATCCGGCTACCTGGCTACCCGTAGAATACATTCGTGACACCACTCGACGCGATGATACGCGACACACGCACATGGGTCGCCTTCTTTTCGAGTCTTAGCAGCTAGTAGGAGTAGCCTTACCAGCCTTAGCAACCCTGCGTCTGCCAACATGGCCAGCGCAGCCACGCAGGGACGTATCGCGCATCCTGCGTGAAGGACCTCTCGACCCTGGATCGGTCACGTTGGCCGATCCACGAGGGCTCACCTGGCGACGTTGAGGAGGACAACGACGATGACGACAACAATAACAACAACAGTAACAACAACAATGACGATGACAACAGCGACAAGGCCGCCGTCCTTCGATTTCCTGACAACATTGTTCATTGTGAATCGGTTGAATCTCTATCGTTCGCTTCATGAACACCTTAATGCGGTGTAGTTGTACTGCTGCTGCTGTCACTCTTGGTGATGTGAGTATTACATACTACTATTACTACTACTATAGCAAATACTAGGACTACTGGTCCTGCTGTGACTGATTGCTGAGCGTGGACATTCCATTGTCAGCAATTTGTCGGCGCACATATGACGCTCGTTACATAATATATATATATATATATTAGATAATACCAGTAGAGATATATAGAGATATATACGAGATAGAACCGATATATATATAATATAGATATATATTTAATATATATATATATATATATATATATATATATAATTTATATGTATATATATATACATATATATATATATAATTATATTATATATATTATATATATTTCTAATATATAATTATATATGTATTATATATACATATATATCCACGGCTACTTTGCCTGTCGCTTAGCACTGATGATGTAGACAGAGCACCGAGCAGTCGCAATCGAATTACGACGCGTAAGCAGTGTGGCAGCCGGCACAAACAGTGGTTGTAGTCAGTGGAGTAGCCTTGAGTTAGCCATAGTATTTGTAGTAGTTAGTAATAGAACTGCATAGTCAATGTAGTAGTAGTAGGTAAAATAGGTCAGCAAAGTAAAGCAAAAGTAGTTTCGATGGAAATGGTTGTGTATATATATATATATATATATATGCGCGGTGTTTGCTGATTCGCACGTGCCAGAGCCATATGTAGACGATTGTTGGCAGTGCATCTGACCAGCCTCAAATTAATGGACAGTACAGAACCAAAGTCGCGTTTATTTTGGAACAATGTCGTTCGTCGTCTCTGACAGCTACTACTGCGGCTAATATGTATCACAAAAAAAAAATCCGGCCGATGGCAACCCTAGGTTTGGGGGGAAGAACAGCATGCACACTTAAACTAGACTTAAAGTCGTGGCGACATGGTCTAAGGGGGCTAGTGCGCTGTCATCTAACGGGGTGTCGCTGGTTGTTGCTCAAAGATCGCATCAAAATTCGATACCTATTGTTGATCGAATTTTCTTTGAGCGATGCTCATTGCCGCTAACTCTCAGCTCTGTTTGATATATCATGCATTGTTGATAAACTTTACTGCTGAAAATGAGCGGCAATGCTGCCACAAACGCTGTTGGGGAGATCCTCGATATCTCAACATGTCCGACCCTCAGTGCATTAGAAATATGCCACACAGTGATTCCAAGCCAGTGGGCTTGGAACGGCGGATGGTCTAGAAGTAACAACAACAACCTCCATAAAAACGTTTTTAATTCTAGACTAAAAGACTTTTAGATTTGGCGCTGGCAAAAGGAAGCTATATGTATATATATATTTAATACCGCAGAACCGTAATTGGTTCTATAGAGAAAGGGGTAGTCATATGAGAATAAGGAATTTACTATAGCTAGCCATATGAACAAACACGCGCATGCATAGCAATATGCGTATGTGTTGGTGCATAAGTTGGTTTGCGGCCTCGATATATGCGTCTGGGTCGGCCTGTATATATGTGTGTGTGTGTGTGTGTGCGTGCTAGGAGAACTGCACACAGCCTACTGAGCAGCGTGGCAATAAATGCAATCAATGCATTAGCTCCGGCGGCCTCCGACAGGTAGGCGGGGAGCGCTAGTGGTAATGGGCGATGAATCGGTGTTTATGGTACGGTAACGTTACCCATCACCACCACCAGCGCGGCGGCGACTATAAACTTGCGTAATAATGGATGGCCAGCAGCGGCTATAGGTTATAGCGTCAGGCTAACGCAACCAACCCCACCACGTAAGTGCCGATAGACAAACAGACCGCTAAAAAGATACACAGAGGGGTAGACAATCAAACGGACGGTAAACGAAGGATCCACTAACAAACGTGCTTCTGTAGCTTATTCAGTGGCGATGGTGATGACGGTGAGTGATGATGATTACGATAATGATAATGGTGGTGGTGGTGGTGATGATGATAGTGGTAACCTTGAGGCCAAGGACGACCGTGAGAGGGTGGGTCCAGGCTCGTGTCGGCAGGTCAACCTGTATACCCGACCGTGTACAGGCACAAATGTACCAAAGCGCATATTTTTCCCGAAACTTGCTCCTACCCATCAATCAGAAATATCATCGGTGTTATAAATTACTTGAATAATACCAGCGGTGATGATGATGATTGTCGGGGTGATTATGGTTACGGGGGTATGTGATGATCAGGGCAATATCCTTTGGTGACTGCAGTGAAAACAAAGATCCTTCTCCAGGTCGTCACCACCGTCATCATCCCTCTTGATCTCCCCTAGCATAAACGCCTGTCACCGTAGCCGTACGATTGTTGTTGCCACTGAAACGTCACAACAGTAAACACACACCGTAGGAGCAGCCAACAACGATGACAACAACAACAACGAGTTCAAGAACACCAGCAGTACAACAGTAGCGTCAACACAACCATGTGAGCAACAATAGCAACAACATTAACAGTGACAATGTTTGCAATGATGACAACGATGTCAGCAGCAGCAACAGCAACAATCAGAAACAACAACAGCGACAGCAACAATCAGCAACAACTGCAGGAACAACAACAGCATGAAGGATTATTACGACTATACCAACAAGCCGGGTGTCCTGATTGTACTGGGCCCCAAGCACCGATACGAATGCATCGGCCGCGCGTCTAGCTAATACTACGACTACGCGCCGTGCCAAAGACTATATGCGCGTAACTGCGCTAAGTAAACTTTGTCACAACAAACAAACGCGCTGCACTGCAACGCTGGCTTCTGGTGACAACGTCGCGCGGTCATGAAGCTTCTTGCGTTAAACGAATGCACACATATACAAATATATATATATACATATATATATATATATATATATATATATATATATATATATATATATATATATATATATATATATATGAAGAGAGAAAGACGAAGGCTGAATTATTTTCTCTCTTTTGCCGCCATGCTACGTTAGATAGAGACAGATATTTAATGCACGAAGTACTTTAACATTCCTACGGTGAGTTAATCAACGCAGGGGTCTTAGGTAACTTCTAGTCGCTTGAAAGCCAGGATTACCCCCGCAGTCCCAAGCCATGGTTATTGGTCACCTTTTTCAGTGTTCTCCGTCTACATATATGTATATATGTCCATGCATCTTTATTTGTCTTGATTTTTAGACACAGGCGCACATTCTTGTGGAATTCCCTTTCGTCAACAGGTGTGTTACTTATGCGTAAAAGTACGTTATTTGCGCTTGAAAGTGCCAGTGCCACGATGGAAATATTCTCTACTTGCTGCTTTTGGCCGAAAGTGAATCCTATGACAGTCGTTAGTAATATAATGGCACAGTTTTACAGAGCGATCGAGCATAACATTCACTTACACCTACTTATTACGGATCTTGCCACAAAGGTGACAACGTTATTAATATTACTACGATTATCATTAATTACTGAGCGATCGGATAAGCAAGGGATAAAAATTCCCCAGCAGAACATAATCACTATTACTGCGTTTTGGATATATGTCAACATAATCACTATTACTGCGTTTTGGATATATCTGAAAATATATAAGAAAATGTAGTTCCTTTAAACAACATAAATAAGAGCCTACGTTTTGATCCATATTCGATTGCCGAACGTGGACTGGCCAGATGTGCAGTGTGCTCGAGAATCTTTTGAATGTAGCAAGTAAGTCAAGGTATTGAACATTGGGAACCGGTGCGTGCTATAACGAGATCTGACCAGAAGACCGACAATAAAAATTGTAAACCGGATTTTGGTTCTTTACGCTGTCAGCGTTGTGACTGCTTGACAACCATGCTAAAGATCAGCTTGCGTATCGCACCCCCTGCCAGATAAGTCGTCAACCGCAACAGAGAGCTACACAATCTTTATATACACACATATATATATATATATATATATATATATATATATATATATATATATATATATATATATATATATATATATATGCATCATATGTTTCCATAGGTAGCAATAGCAGAGGGCAAGGAGGACTCGAATTTTAGCTTGCCTCTAGTAGCCCCATACGTGTCTTGCGGAACCATCGCTCGATCTATGGCGTGGGAATTACAAAATATTAAAGATTAGCTTTTCAAATTGTTACGTTTGTTGTGACTGAAGTCTTTGCAACGCTTAAATCTGGGCAATAGTCTTTCGTTTGTATTATTATCTAAGTAATTAAAATAAGTGGGTTAAAGGAATGTCTAACGTCGTAATCGATACAAAAATCTATTACAAATCACATGACAGACATGTTATGCAATCTTTCGCGTCGTGTAAATATAAAGATTATGCAAGCCCCAAGGAGAATATGGGGCTAGCACTGCAACATCTGAAAAGTGTAAGTAGGAGCAGCTTGAGCATCCCCCTACAGTCCGGACATGTTGCCCTCCAACTTCCATCAGTTCGTTCCGCTAACAAACCTCTCAAAGGGAGTTGCTTTAACTTGGACAAGGAACTGAAGGACTCTGTGGAGGACTGGCTTTGATCGCAACCGCAGGAATTCTGGGAACAGGTTCGGCTCGTGAAACAATAAGATAGTTGTGCTCAGGCGTCTGGCGATTACTTTTGAATAAGGACTTTAGTATCGTTTCGTGCCTACTATACGTATGTGCGTGTACATCGCGATCTTGGAGCTGAGAACCTACCATATATATAAAATATGTAAGGTAGGTCCTCGTTTATCCATTTTATCTAATCTAACCCTAGCTTATCTTATTACTAGATTATAATATACTAATAATTTATCTTATTAGTTACGGACTACATCGTCAGCAACGTATACTAGCTATATCTGAGGGTATGACCGGTCATAAAATCATGAAACGAATGCGGCGGAGATAGACTAAGTTTATGCTGAAGCCCTACCTTATTTCCCACTACCGTGGCCACACCCTTGCGAGAGGTCACACCCGCTGAGCGTGCGGCTCTTCCCAGTTATCTCAGACAAAAAGGAACAACCCGTATTGATGTCGACAAATACCTACTGGTACTATTTGTTGTCATGTCATAGATATGTTATCGATCATCTGTAAGATTCAATACAGGTGCCAATAGTGTGATGAGGTACTCTTCGCTTTCATGACGACGAACGAGGCAAACCATCAATCAGTCCTCACAGCTGTCTATCAGCGATGGATACAGGCCATTGATAATAACAACAAATACAACAACAATCTCATTAAGCGCCACAGTAGCAACTGTGGCAAAAGCGACACCAACAACTACAAACAATAATAATAAAATAAGCACGATTGCAGCAGCAACAACTACAGCAATAATAGCAACAAAACCAATATCTACAAGGCGATAACAACAAGAAAAGAAGAAGGAAAGAAGAAGACCACAACAACAACAACGATGACCGCTAGAGAAAGAGAAGGAGTCAGCAAGGAGAGAGTGTAGAAGTGAAAGAAAGAGATAGAGAAGAGGAAAGAGAGAGAACGCGTACTAAGCGAAACTAAGAAATTGCAACAGATGCGGAATCATACGAGTAGCCCATATAGCAAAACAGAGAACAACGCCAATGAAATAGAAAAGTAGCGAACAAGGAGCAACCAGATAAACAACATAAACAATTACAATAATCGCAAGTATATAAAGGCTGTCCTGAACTGAAAAACCGACATGGTAAAAAAGTAACACTTTTATTAAAAATGTAACAGATATCGCCATTATTGTCCAGACACTGCTCCCAGCTCGTTTCGACGGCACATAGACAGCAATGTCAGTGATGTGTAATGATCGAGATTTGTTGTTTAACGGAAGTCCTGCACTGCTCGCTTTACTTCGATGTGATTAAATGAAAGTTTAGCTTGCAAATGAAATGAATGTTTGCCTTGTAAACGTCTCTTAAGTGGCAGGAAAAGGCGCTAGCCACACAGCGGCTTACTCACTATTAAAAAATTACAGACTCACTTCTGAACTTGTTTCAAAAGTCGTAACTGTTGGATGATCTATCTAAAAATAGTTTCATCGATAGCATCAATTTATTCACTGTCTGATGGTACTTGCTTGATGCCTAGTCTCGACAGACCCGGTATGGATTGTCTTCCTTCACGAGAACATTGACAACACCACAGCTGTTAGTTCTAAACGGTGCCCTCTATAAACAGCCACCATTCGACAACAAATGTCGGCATTGCGACCACATTTTCCACTAGCCATTGTACGACTGCGCGTTGTTCCGTGTTGGACGCATTCATCTCATAACACGCGTTAAATCTACTTTAAATGCTCTCACACGGACAGGCAAATCGGGAATGATGGCGCTGCTAATACTGCTTCAATAACTATGCTGTCACGCGCGTCTATTTTTCATTTTGGGCAAACCACAGGGCAAACATCGACAACACAACATCTATACAATTCTAAATGGCACCCGAAGAATTAATCATAATAAATACGTATTAATCATCATTACTATTATTATCATCATCAGCATCATCATGCTAATAATGGCTCTACTAATAATGACGCTGAATAAACGAATGTTACCGCCGCCGCTGATTAACTGTGACAAAAACATAACGGTATTGACTTCGATTATTGTTGTTGTTGTTGTTCTCGTTGGCAGCATCTGCATCTGGACTACGTCCTTCTTATCTCTAGTAGTGATTGCAAGCGGTTGGTGTTCCGCCAGAAAAACCCGATTGACTCGAAAACTGGCTCTTATTAACCGTTTACCTACTTCACTATTGGCTAGGCTGACTATGTTGCGCGAGGAGGCACAACCGACATACTTGAGCTTGAATTGTACGAAAATCGCTTGACTTGAGCTTGAATTGTACGAAAATCGCTTGCCGGGCGTTCAGCGGTGATTCCAGAGCAAAGAAAGAGACCCTTCACGAGGTGACAGCAAGACAGAGGTCGGAGTGGAGTTAAGGCGGAATGAGGCATCTATTTATCCGTTTGAGCAGAGTCAAATGTAGTCCACCAAGTCGACGTAGAACTGCTAGAATTATAAGTACGATGATAAAAACAACATAACAGCAACACTACTAACAACAACAATAACGGTGGCCAAACACTTTGTCTCAGCCTTTTTGTACGGTCATCGCAAATTCGTTTTCTTTTCTATACGGACGTTTTTAACACTTGCGAGTGTATTAAGCCTACTGTTACAAAAGCGATTCGTAAGACTTGTACTCTTAGTACCACCAAAAAACACCGTTTACATCCCGAAATGTATTCCATTTTAAAAATGCTCTAGAATCGAATAGCCACCCCACGATCGAAACAGTACCTGTGTTGCAGTCATTGAGATATAGCTGTTCTTGCTGCTATATCTGCGCTTGCAAGTCTTTGCCGCCCGTATGGAGGTATTCATAGACCCATCTAGAAATCGTAAAAAACGACAAAAGTATACTTGGTCTGTGTACTGTAACAAATATATTTTATATACAGCCACTGTGTCAGCAATGTGTAGCGCGTGAATTTTGCGCGCTCCGATATAAGCGGGTTGTTGTCGTTTCTGCTGCTGCTGCAGCTGCTGTTAAATGTATTCAATAGCTACTGGCTCGAGATTATGCTCTGTCGCTCTAGGCAGACTCTATGTGTAGCGTCACACACCGTAGCCATATTTTTGTTCTCGAAGTGTTCTCGAAGTCTTTTTCCCTCTGCGCTTTATGCCTGTTGTCTGCGTGTGTCAAAGCTGTTCTCGGACCGGATGTATGACACCCAAACCCAACAGTTACAAGCTAGAACCCGCTAGTCATAGCATAGATTGCTAGCGCTTAGATTGCCCATAGGTCACCCCCCTTGTCTTGCATGGAGTGACCTCAAACAGAGGCTGCCGGAAGAAAGTAGAGATCAAGTGAGGTAAGGGGGGGTCGGGAAGCAAATAAAGCAGAGTGTATAAAACAGAGTGTATAAAGCAGTAGCAGAAAGTGAGCAGAAGGTGACAGAACAATGGGCCATATATTCGTCTCATGACAGGTGTCATAAATAAATAATCCGCAAGTAGAGATGCAATATAATTCCTGCTTCGCGGTGCCTCTTTTTGCTTCTAACCTAAACAACTACAATCAG